>JAODPA010029540.1:0-12547 GCA_025585075.1 Nepenthes mirabilis
GAATCCCACTTCCAAAAAAGGCTTAGGCGGTGACTTGAGATGTCAGAACAAAGCCTAGCGCCCAGCCCTCAAAGAAAAATGAGGAGAAAGAACCTGCCCTCTTCCCTCGAACAACCACCACAATACGACGGCAATATTGAGCTACTCCTAGCAGTGCAAGAGGGGGAGCACAAGCCTCCTCCGACCATCCCACACATTACTTACATTCCAGCATCCCTACATTTTCATCACGTTTATTTCCACGCGTGCATCTTTTCATCTCCTAGAAAAGATTTCTGACTTGAGCGTCGAAGTGTTTACGATGGAAGAACATCCCGCCGTTCTCTGACTTCTTATTTGTAATTTGTAGTGCGCAGGACTCATATTGAGAAATGCGAAGATCGGACCTCTACATGATCTGCCCCAACCGAGGAATCCGAAAGCCCCCTGATCTGCACGAGAACCGGAACCAATGACACATCATTGGCGCCATTTGTGGGAACAACAAAAAAGTCTAACCATCCGTCTCAACGTTAACTCTTCTGCTCGATGATGGTCAACACTAGAGCACAGGCTAGTGCACCGACAAGGGACACTGCCACTCGCGGCAACGACCTCTCTATGGGTAGCCTTGCCAGCGAGCAACCCGAACCCGATGTGTGCAAGCTAGCCGCTAACATGGATGATATGAAGCAGATGCTTTAGGCACTGCGCACTCGAGTTAGAGCACAGTGGATGGGAGTCTCTCCCCTGAGACCCCAGGTGTCAACCTCCAGGCGAAGGAAATATCGGGCGAGGGCCCCAGCGACCAACGCAGCCGTGCCTGACGACGCCAAGGCCCAAGCGACCTCAAGCAGCACGGCCCAGACGACAGCTCAAAGCCTCCAAAGCGAGGATGTGGAGGAAGAAAGCCAGGAGCAGCGGAACCCCCGCAACTCTCGTAACGACAGGAGGCCCACGACTAGAACAGAGGACTCATGTAGTACGCAACCACCCCGCGCTGGCAGTCATTGCAACCTGTGTGACCCCCAAGAGAATTCTGAGCTCTAAGACTTCATCAACTTGAAGAGGAGCGGGTCCACCCCTCGGTTAGATGAGAAGGAGGAAAAGATATGGCAGTACATGTTCAAGGGGGAGCCTGGACGACAGATGCTTGACCTGAGAAGGTCTTCGTTCGCCATGGAAATCCGAACAAAACCACTCCCCCTCAAGTTCAAGATGCTTACATTAGACGTGTATGACGGAAGCACGGATCCAATGGACCATCTAGACTACTTCTGGACGCTACAGTCCTTCCATAGAGTAAGCGAGGTGATCATGTCCCAGTGCTTCCCCTGACGCTCAAGGGGGACGCCATACTCTGGTTTCATGGCCTCCAACCCAACTTTATCCGCTCCTTCGACGAGCTCCCTGACTACTTTTTGTGCCAGTTCTCCTCCAGTCGGAGGGAAGAGAAACAGCCCTGACATCTTATCCGCCTTCGCCAAAAGTTAGAGGAGAGCTTGAAGCGGTTCCTCAACTGCTTCACTGCAGAAGCTCACCGCATCCCCCAACTCTCTGACGAGATGAAGTTGAGCGTCTTCATCGCCAAGTTGGCAGCTGGGGAGTTCTTCAAGCATTTGATGCACCAGCACCCCCAATCCTTCCAGAAAATTGATGCCATCGCTCGAGCCTACATAGCGGCTAAGGAGGCCAACAAAGCAAAGCATCCCAAATGTGCAGAGCGACAACTGGAAGGGCCGACTGTTAGGAAGAAGAGAAATGGAGATGCTGGCAACTCTTAGGAACCTTACAAGCAACCAAAGTCTAAGCCCGGTGCCAGAAGGGAGTACAGGCCCTTGACCCTGACCTCCTTAAATAACACTCGCTCAAACATTTTAATACAGATTTAAGACGAGAAGTTCCTAAAATGGTCCAAAGCACCGAAGAACCCAATGGCCAGATACCAAACGAAGTATTGACATTTCCATCGGTATTAGGGTATATCACGGAGGACTGTCAAACCCTACAGAAGGAAATTGAAGACCTACTCCACCGGGGGCACCTCACTCAGTTCCTGAAGCGTTCGGGGCAAGCTCCCAAGGCCGCCGATGACAAAGCCAAAGAACCACCGAGGAACTGTGTCGCGCCAGCGTCATCAACATAATCTTGAGCAGGCCGGCCAAAAGCAGCGGCCATGACCAGCCCGAAGCCGCGTCCAACAACAAGAGAGTAAGAGTAGGGGCTAGGACTGATGTAATTAATTTTAGTGATCACGATATAACACATGTAACTTTTCCTCATTCAGAACTATTTATTGTATCAGCTCTCATTTCAGATAGTATGCTCAACTACTAGGAGAAATGCGTTTTTATTGATAATAAAAGCTCTCAAAATTTACTGTACCTCGATACATTTTTTAGCTTGTATTAAAAAAGAATCAAATGAGAGCAGTGGAGGGCGCTCTATATGGCTTGGACAATGAACCAGGGCCCATGCAAGGAGAGATTTAACTGGATGTTACAATGGGAACTCACCCGTGTATAGCTACGTGCGCACTTACATTCCTAGTTGTCAACCTGCCATCAGTCTACAATACCATTCTGGGCCAACTGTTCCAGATTGCCTTCAGGGCTGTGACATCGATCCCTCACTTGAAGGGAAAGTTTTTGACTCCGTACGGAATCGGGGAGGCATTAGGTGACAAGATGATAGGACAAACCTGCTACCTATCCTAGGTCGCCCCCGCCGCACTTAGCTGAGGACCTAGACTTCCACAATAAGGAAACGTTGCAACAGGCCCAATCAAGTGAAACGACAAAGCTAGTCCTCTTAGATCCCGGCGAACCCGAAAAGTACGTGCACATTGGTGGCTCCCTTTCCACGCTGGTTTGCAACAAACTCATGGACTTTCTTAGGCAAAACTTCAATGTCTTCGCATGGATTCATGGCGATATATTTGAGATACCTACCGAAATAATGGTCCACAAGTTGGACCTCAATTCCAGTCACAAACCCATTAGTCAGAAGTACAGGAACCACTCCGTTGAAAAACTGATAACCATAAGGGAAGCGATGAAGAAATTGCTCGATGCGGGATTCATAAGAGAAGTCTAGTACTCGGATTGACTATCAAACGTCATTCTCGTGAAGAAGAGTAGCGGCAAGTGGTGGGTGTGCATCGACTTTATCAACGTGAACAAAGCCTACTTGAAGACAACTTTTCGCTTCCTCGGATCGATCAGTTGGTGGACTCCATGTCCAAGTAGGAACTCCTGAGTTTCATGGATGCCTATTCGAGCTACAACTAAATAAGGATGAGCCTGGACAACAAGGAGCACACCTCATTCGTGACTGATTAGGGGACCTACTTCTATAATGTCATACCCTTCGGTCTGAAGAACGCCAGCATGACCTTCCAGTGGTTGGTAAATAAGATGTTCGAAGCCTAAATCGGGAGAAATGTGGAGGTATATGTGGACGACATACTCATCAAAAGTAGAGTCACCAATGACCACGTCTATGATCTGACAGAAACTTTTAAGATGCTTCGAGCCCACAGAATGAAACTCATCCAGCCAAGTACATGTTCAGGGTGACCTCCGAAAAATTCCTAGGCTTCATAGTTTCCTAGCGTGGCATCGAAGCGAATCTGGAAAAAATCATAGCCATTCTCAACATGAATCCTTCATAGACTGTGAAGGAAATCCAAAAGCTCACAAGAAGACTCCCCACCCTCTCGCGTTTCCTGGCCTAGTCTGCGGAGAAGCATTTGCCATTCTTCAAAGCCTTCAGCGGAACGAAGGCAACCAGATTCCGGTGGACGAATGAGTGCGAGACTGTGTTCCAGGAGTTGAAAGAGTATCTCACCAATCCTCTACTCCTGACCTCACCTTCGGAGGGCGAGGACCTATATCTCTACCTGGCGGTATCAGATATGGCTCTTAGTTTGGTTCTTATTCAATAGTAGGGGAATGTGTAGTGACCCGTATACAATGTGAGCAAAGTGTCGATAGACACGGAGTCCCACTACCCCATGTTGAGAGAATCGCCCTGGCCCTTATCTACTCCACCCGAAAGTTAATGCCATACTTTCAAACGCACTAAATCGTCATGTTGATCGACCAGCCTCTGAAGGAGATCTTGCAAAAACTTGAGACATCCAGATGATTGGTCAAGTGGGCCATAGAACTAGGCGAGTTCGACGTGGAGTTCCAACCAAGGCCAGCCCTGAAGGGCCAAGCCCTCATAGACTTCATAGTTGAGACAATGACCCCTATTCTCGACACCCCAGACCAATTCGAAGATGCAAGCACCACGAGCACCCTTGTGTGGACCCTCAACGTCGACGGGTTGGCCACACAATCAGGTAGTGGGGCCAGAGTGTGCTCAGAACCCCTAACAGCTTGGAGATCAAGTACTCTCTGACGCTCGGATTTCCAACCACCAACAACGTGACGAAATATGAGGCCCTTCTAGTTAGGCTAAGGCTGGCCAGGGAATGCTCAACAAAAGCATTGGTCGTATACAGTGACTCAGAGTTAGTGGTCAATCAAATTCAAGGAGTCTTCGAGGTATCAAACCTGCAACTCACTAAGTACCTAGCGAAGGTGAAGGCTCAAGCCTAGGTGTTTGAGAAATTTGAAGTTGAGCACATCTTAAGAGTGGAAAACTGTAAAACTGACCAACTGGCCAGAAATGCAACGACAGGATCTCAAGAGCAGTATGCTAGGAGCATGGAGGAAGTTCTAGCCTTGCCTAGCATTGACGGCCTAGAACGTGAGGTGCTGCAGATAGCAGAGGACAACTGGATGACCCCATACTGGAAGTACCTAATGGACGGAGCACTACTAGAAGACCTAGAGAGGCCTAGCGAATAAAAAAGACAACTGGTTGGTACACGATCATCAACTGAAGACTGCATCAATGGGGATATTTGACCCCTACCTAAAATGCCCTGCACCTAAGGAAGCTAAATACGTGCTGGGTGAAGTCCACCTTGGCATATGCGGCTCACACATTAGAGGAAAAAACCTTACATTTGAAATCATACGGCAGGGTTTATTCTGGCCCACGATGAAGCGAGATGCCATGGACTTCGTCAAGAAGTGTGAGAGCTGCCAAGTTCACGGGTCCTTGAGCCACCATCCACACAAGGAGCTATAGAGCCTAAAGGCCATATGACCATTCGTGCAACAGGGGCTCGATATCCTCATGCCCCCAAGCCCTTGGCTTTCGGACAGAGAAAGTTCCTCATCGTTAACATCAATTACTTTACCAAGTGGGTCGAGGAAACTCCCCTAGCACGCATAACTGAATAGAATACGACGAAGTTCATCCGTCAGAATATCATTTGTCGGTTGGGGATTCTCAAGGTCATTATGATCGACAATGGAACCCAATTCACGGGCAAATGGTTCACTAAATATTGTATGAGCTTGCGTATCAAACTAGTTCACACGTCTGTGGCATACCGGTAGGCTAACAGCTAGGTCGAGGTGACCAACCGAACACTCTTTAATGGAGTGAAGACTAAACTCGAGGACGTAGGGGGCTCTTGGGCCAATGAGCTACTTTTTGTGCTCTAGTCGCACCACATAACCCCGCGACAACCAACACTGGAGACGCTTGTAGCCTTTGCTACAGGGCTAAAGCAGTCATCCCCATTGAAGTGGGGCTCCCCAATCTTTGGATCAAGTGCTTTGACCTCCTTAGCAACTCCCAACAGCTCAGAGAGCACTTGGACCTGCTCCCGGAAGCCCGCAATGCGACATGCCTGGGAACGGCAGCCTACTAGCTGTACGTCGCTCGGTACTACAATAAGCGGGTGAAAGCTCGCCCGCTCGAAGTCAGGGATCTGGTCATCTAGAGTGTAGAGGCAACGGGCAAAACTACTCACAGGAATAATCTCTCTCCGAATTGGAAGGGTCCATTCCTTATTTCAGCGATCTTCCAAAACAGGGTGGACAAGTTACGCACCCAGAATGGCAAACTAGTCCCTCGAATCTAGAATGCCACCCACCTCGAGAAGTACTACCAGTGAGCCACATATATGCTTAAGTAAGGTGCGCATACATGGACTGAAATGCTTGTATATGTACCACGTTTTCGTTAATAAAATTGTAATTTTTATCTTCTTATCTAACTGTTCATACAAATGTGTGCTTGCTTGCCATTTCAAAAAATAAAAATGGCCTAGACTATCCCTAAGTCAAGAGGACATTCGTCCACCTGTAAAAAAAACCTTGGCTCCTCATCAAACGGCCCACAAGCAGTCAAATTTCGAACTTCAGCTCCATGCCGAAAGGCCCTTAGTGGCAACAAAACCTTGGCTCCGCACCGAGCAGTCCACAAGCGGTCAAATTTCAAACTTTCACTCCACGCCGAATGGCCCTTAGTGGTCGTGATACCTTGACTCAATTCCTAGCGGTCCAAATGATGCCGAACTAGCAGGCCAAAAGACTTCAAAATTTCCCAATGAAATGTCCATCGAAATCTTAGGAAGTCTAAACAGCAGGCGTGCAGTGATCTTCTTCAGAAAAAGAGAGCACCCTCAGACAACGACGGTCGATTGGCGAGGACCATGTACACGGAGCAACGACATGCTAAGCAAGGTCAAGCACCAAAATAGTGTCATGCACGTAATGGCCTAAGACCTAGAGTCCAGCTGTTGTGGCCTAAAAACCCAGCTTGCCCTAGAGAGGCTCCACCCTAGGCATGCGGCAACATCCGATTCGTTGGACAAAGCACCCCACTACTTACGAGATGCGACAACATCCTCAATTGAAGACGAGCACAACACAAATGGCGACGATAGCAAAGCGGCTTAGCCAGCGTTGCAAAAGAAACAACACTCGGAGACAGTGGAAGACAAAAAATAAAAATAATGAATATATGTCTTATTTATAATTCAATATGGAGATTACAAGGCTACACTTGAAAGCTATACAAGGAAGAGTGTACAAAAGATTCGGCTACCCTAAGTTCTCAAAGGTCTAGCTCCCTCTAAGAAATCGGTCTAGTGAGAGCTCTCTTTGATCCCGTCATTCTGAGGGTCGAAGATCCCCACGGGTGCGCCCAGATTCACAACGGATGCAATACGACGACACAGGTGTATACCATCCAAGAACCTTGCGTCCAGCACTCAAGCCATCTCCTTCGGGGAATGCCGGACTCACAAGTTGGCCTTGGCACAGGCACTCTTGTCCTCCAAGTCGAAAATTTGGCCCTTGGCCACTAGCAACTCGGCCTTCAATCGTTCAACCACCTGCTCCAGGGCTGCAGTTTCATCCTTTCTACACTGTGCCGCTGCCCACTTAGCTTCCTCTCAAATTCGACAGATTAGCTTGTCCCGCTGAGAGAGGGTCGTGTAGATGAAACAGACCGCAGTCGAGATCTATGAAAGGGAAAAAAGTGGTAGAAAGCCTGTGATCCCAGACGACGTTAGAGCACATTGCACAAAGAAATCACACCTCAATGAAGGGCTCCCTCCCAGTGCCAAGCAGGTCCGAAACAACCCCGGGCATAGGAACTCCATGGAGCTCAGGTTGTCCAGCAGCCTTCTCCACGGCGCCGGGCAAGTCTGATGTGACGTAAGGTGAAGGCACGCTAGGGGGCTTCGAATGCTCGGTGACTTCCTCCACATCACCCTCCAGTGCCCCGTCAGCTAAAGGATCAGTAATGAGCCATCTGGAATTGATGGCCCCCACAACATCCTATGGATCTATGACAAGCTACTCGGGCAACTCTCTGATTGGTGCGTCAACTGCCTTCAGAGCATCCACAAGCGTAGCAGCAGGCTTTAGATTGACCGCGTCAATAAGCCCTGTCGCCCTGATCGCTCCCTTCTTGTGGCTCGACGTAACTACCTCCTTGATTGGCTTTGTTGGCCACGCGCCACGGGAAGGTTCTGCATCGATGTCAAAAGGGGAGCCTGGTGTAGACCCCTCACCCAAGGGAAGGCCAGCGGAAGGAACTCGGTACTCTGCCTGTGCTATGGCCAGGATTGACAAACGTTCGACAATATCCTCTGGCGGCTGCAACCCTGACTCTGACACCGCTACGATAACTCTGGCCGGTGACAAAGAAGTGGAACCAGCAGACTGCGTTGATGCCACCACCTCGCTACCTAGGGCTCCCACTTTACGGCTGCAAAGATTTCACAGGTCAAATAATACCCCTAAACACTGAATGTCTTGATCTCTGCCTGGATATGATCGATCAGCTTCTTCTCTTTCTTCTCCTCCTCCTCGCCCATGCTCCCCGTGAAGAAATCGCTCACAGGACCCCACCCATTGGGGATGTCCCATTTAGGGGGGATGCTAGGAAGAAGAAGCGATTCTTCTATCTCCTCACTGAGTCTGGGTTCGTTCCCCTGAAGCAGAAGCCCGGGCGAGGAGATATAGAAATCCAATCCTCATACTGGGTGAAACGAAAGATCACATTCACCGAACACGGACAAAACACGCAAACATGAAGACGCATAAAAACACACATGGACATCAGGTAGCACATGGCATTAGGGTGAAGCCGTGCCACTAGAACGCCAAGTGTCTTGAAGATCCTGTATAGGTCCAACTCATCGGGGAAGTACAGCCCACCTTTCAGGTGATACTCATATACAGTGATGAAGCCCTCAAGGGGCGCATTCGCCTTGCCCCCCTCACCAGGAAGGAGATGGGCACATTAGGAATGTGGTAGTTGACACTCAAAGCTGCGACAATGCTCGCCGTAACAATCGACTTAATCTCACCCACTCCTTGTCAAGCCATGGGGGACTTTTCACCATGGATATTGCAAGCGAGAGAATGCAAAGTGAAAATAACATCAAGAAGAGCCATTTAAATAGGCAACACGGGAGGACATCAAGCAACACCACATGGGAAAACATAAGGGCCACCCCTAATGATGGCCATGGCATGTGTCCCTTTAGTAGAGCACGACACATCTATCCAAGGTAGTCCATTATAAAGCCTAACAGATAGTGACTCAATTCGGGCAACAGTCGTCTGCTGAACCCTAACCGTCACACCATGTAATTAATACGAGGGCGTCAGTCCCCAGAGACAACGACGAGGGTAGCTCATCCAACTTTTAGATCGGAAACACAACAAGTGACATTCAAAGGAAACATGCTACAACAAATGAACTGCTCTATGAAAAAGGAGTTTGATTAACAAAGCTTCTTTATAGGAAAGATCAAACAATGGCCATAAGTATACAATGGTGCTATCTTCACCCGCCAGACTTAGCAAGATTAGGTGTCAGAAACTCGATTAACTCCTAGCGCGTATAGGAACCTGCATTCCAAGAGTCCAAGAGGCCCATGGGAAAGTTGGGCACTGCCAGATAAGTTATCCTTCGGCTCAAACGAATCCCTTCTTGGAACTATCCCTCCAGCATCGGAGCTAGGTCTTCTGGGCGGACCCTTGATCTCATCTCAACCTCCAATTGCGCGTGGACAACAAGCTCTTCTCAGAGTCGCATCCGGCCTTGCTCAAGCTCCCTCTAAAGAGTAGCAATCTGGCTCTAGGCCTACGAGTTGATGTCGGCCAGCTGTGACAACCTTGTCTCCGCCTCTGACCATGCTCGCTCAAAATAAGCCGCTCGTGCCCAACTCTACTCGATGTCGGCAATTGAGGCCAGCATTTGAATCTTAACCTCCTCAGCTGCCCATTGGGCACGGCAGATCAATCAATTGACTCCCTTAGGTCCCCGGCGCCAAGAGGAATTGGAAGCCCATTCGAATTCAAAGTCCGACATCACTCTCGGAGGCCTTGCCGGCTCAAGGACTAAAAGCTCTAAGTAGCAACCTTCCGCTACCACTGTGGCAAGCCCCATCTCGTCATGGCCTCTCAGCCCTTGCTCCCCCCATCTCGACTCTTCAATGGGAGGCTTAGATCCAGAAGAGGAAGATGACCCCACCAACAGCCCTAGAGTGAAGTCATGAATTTTGTCTGCCATAACTAAGGGCACAACCAAAGGAATGAGGAAGTGACTACGGACTCAGGCTTCACATCTCACAACAATGCTTAAATGCCCAAATTAGAGAAGGTCTTGGCGCTTAAATAGCCAAAACGTCCCCTAAGGGAACAATGTCATTTAACAAAGGCAAGGCATTTCACTGCCCAATGAAATCCCACCACGTGGCAACACCCCTAAGCACCGTGCCTTTTCAAGGAAAGTAATCATGGCATGACGACCCTACAGTTCCCAACGCATTAAATATGTAGAGGCGATTTGGTTGACGTGGCCTCCATCGGCGACTTTCAACCACCTGAGACACAAAGCAAGCATAAGCCCCCAAACAACTGCCACCAGGCCATCTAGCTGACGGTCCAAATATGGGCCTAAGGGATGGACACCGATGAAGGCGACTGAAAGTCACTCGGCATTCAAAGCATACAAATGATCAAGCAAGTATGGCGACAAGAGGGCCCTATAGCCCTGACTTCATACCGTACAAATAGTAAAAAGAAAATTTAATAGCAGAAGAGAAAAAGGCAAATATCAACGCTTTTATTCATTGAAGTGTTCTTTACAAGATTCAAGGCTTGCGCTAATGCAAGTGCAAAAAGAAGGAGAAATAAAACAAAATATATGGGGTAGAAGAACGGCGCCCGCCGGGAAGGCTCGGCCCTGAGCATTGATGCACATCACAAGGAGTCACCTCATTCTAGTGGAATCTACCCCGGCGCCGATTGTTCCTCCTAGTGGGACGGAGTAGATGCCAATTCCTCGCTACCGGTGAGACAAGCTCCTCCATAGCAAAGGAAAGGCATCCATCAAGAGTCAACAACAAGAGCCGCGATGGGCCAGGCTAGCGGCCGAATAGAACTCCTGGATATGCCTCCCCTAGCCAAGCCCGGAGGATGACTAGCCACAGGAAGAGCCAGATGTGGCATGCTTTCGGGGTAACGGAGACCCCCGCATCAGAATGTTGGCCTCGCGACACTTCCCTTGCGGCCAGAAACCCTAGCTAAACGGAGAGAAGGCACATGACAATTGTAAAGTGGCCGAGCTACCCTCATAACGATGAGGAAATCTCCACAAGAGGAGCACAATAACATGCTTCAAAACTGTCTGCAAGTCTCCCACAAATCCATCTGATTCCCTTATGAAACTCCATAGGACGTAAGACAAGCCAAGGACTCTGCATTGCTTCACTAACAAAGGAACGAGTTTGGGTCACCTAAGCATGGGAACCCCCCTAATTTATAGCCGCATAGAAGACCCAACGAGTTCCCAAAGGGACACGCCTCCTGAGGATCATCAATCGAAAAACAGGAAAGCCATTAATGCAGAGCCAATTCCCAGGCCGCGAATCTTTTCCAACGAAACACCGAGTCACTTCAACCCTCTGAAAGGCTTCATATTTGAATGGGAAAGAAGCAACGCCCCTAAGAATCGGAGATTGGTGCATCTCGAGAAGGCACACGCCACCCCAAGGCAGGACACACCTTCTGACATGCCAGGTCTCGGCCATGGGCTAACCCCAGATATGGGGGGCTAGTGGTGGGTCTAACATGAATTTGGGCCAGAATCAATAAAGTCCAATTGAGAGAAAATGGGTCTGACTAGCAAATAGGCCCCATCCCAGTGGCAGCACCCTAAAAGTTTTGGGCGCAAGGTCCTCTGGGCACCCCTGACACACACCCAATCAGCTTTGGCCGCACCCCTACAGAGGTGACTGTAAACTACCAGCACAGGAGGCACCAACTCAAATAATGTCAACCAATGAGAGATAAGGTCAACACTAGCAAGCTTCAACACATGCCACCCCAATAGCAGCTCAACCAATCCAAATAAAGTTAAGCAAGCTTGTGCTGGCCACACCAGATGACGGTCTGCACATCACCATAATGCAACAACTAACACCGCTAACTATCACCAGCGCTCAACAGTCGGCAAATCCCGACAAGCCACTTGTTGGGGATTCCAGCTCCCAAAAGCCTCCCTCATGAAGCCTACAAATACATTTTTCATCAGCAGAGAAGAGGACCTTGGAATCTCACTTCCAAAAAATGCCTAAGCGGTGACTTAAGATCTCAGATCAGAGCCTAGCACCCAGCACTCAAAGAAAAATGAGGAGAAAGAACCAACTCTCTTCCCTCGAACCACCGCCACAATACGGCAACAATAGTGAGCCACTCCTAGCGGTGCAAGAGGGTGAGCACAAACCTCCTCTGAGCATCCCACACATTCCTTGCATTCCAACATCTCTGCATTTTCATCATGTTTACTTTCACGTGTAGATCTTTCTGTTTTCTGAGAAAAATTTCTGATTTGAGTATCGAAATGCTTACAGTGAAAGAATATCTTGTGGTCTTTTGACCTCTTATTTATAGTTTGTGATACACATGGCCCAAGTTGAGAGACACAGAGATCGAGCCCATTCGTGATTCACCCCAGCCGAGGAATCCAAATGCTCCCTAATATGCGCGAGAACCCAAATCAAAGGATGCATCACATCCAAAACCAAAGAAATTGAAGCTTTACAAGCTATGAATTTCACATTGCAAAGAAATTGAACAAGTCTATGATAATTAATTAGTCATTGCCCTTTAGCTTCATTTTAGGATCCAAAACC
>JAODPA010029551.1:0-12546 GCA_025585075.1 Nepenthes mirabilis
ACTAATCTAAATATCTTTCAAAATTTTATAATATTTAATTAATTTTTATCACATCCAAATTCCTTAAAAAAATAAATTATCCTAAATTAATCGGATAAAAATTTGGGATATTATATTTTTCGCCACTTATAAAAATTTTGTCATCAAAATTTAAAGAACCTCAAAACTCTATAATCGGGGGTAATCCTCCAAGATTTCTCTCTTACGTTCCCAAGACACCTCCTTAATGAGATGATTTTTACTAGAGAGCCTCAACCATCTGAATTATCCTGATTCTCAACATCTAGTGCTTTCTATCCAAGATCAAGATTGAGACCTTACCGTAAGACAAATCCCTAATCTCCCATAACGGTTTAACCCGATCACAAACTTACTTCCCAAATCAATGATACATAGGAAATTTTATGACAGTCCATCCAATTTGAAGGCACACTAAATTCATTTACTACCTTTCCGTCTTAATACAAAATATCAAACAGACAAACAGATTCTTACTTTGATTCATCCAAGGCCTCGAAAATAATCACTCACGTGGAACCTTAATCTTATTCTGAAATCTCTGAGCCGTGGGCCCACATGTTTCTACTGTGCCACTCTAATTGATCGCTTATTTGAGCAGCAAATCCACTTGTACTCTTATCCATTGATTCATATCTGACACCTAGGTTATACAACAACTACAAATATAAGAAAATTCCCAAATGTATCAACACTACTAAGGTAATACAACAACTTAGAAAATACAATTGAAACAATCACCCAAAAATTTTGGTACAGCCTCAAATTATCACCAAAACCTCAAAACTCAAATTTTTAGCAACTTATCATCTCGTTGGTATACTGACGAGTCTGTTTATTCAACCCGAGCGTAGCATCCAATTTCACGATGAATGGTTCATCATTGTCAGCCAATCTACAATTTTCCAAATGATACCCATAATACTTGCCATCCTAGCATCCTCGAAACAAAATCCACGACGGTTGCTCAGACCACAATTCCACAATCTCAAAACTACGAATACAACTCTTCCTTCCAAAACCAAAAGCAAAGCACCCCATTTGCTCAAATATCAGGAGCTACTCGATATTCATCCTATAACATCTCCTATGAAGTATCAAGACATACTCTATCTACAGATTCCCGACATCCAATTATTGGCAATAATATTCGCCTTCCTTGAAGGACATTAAAATTTCACCTTGCAATCTTTAAGCAAATTTATACGTTTGCACAGTCGTATGATCATTTCTTCTTCATGAAACAATTTCTCGAACCTTTAGAATTATTAGTCTATAACTATCTCCATAAGTAGCACCTATGAATCCTTAAAGCAAAGACCTCACTAGCTAACTCTAAACTATGGGTGGAGTAATTCATATCATAGGCTTTCCACCAACCACCTATAAAAGTCATGGGAAAAACATATTCTTAAAGCTTTCTCAAATGCATCACATTCTACTATAACTCACTAGACCCATCAAGGATCAACCCAACGATATAGTCAACAATTTATCTTTAATTCCTCGAAGACTACCCTCACATATCCCATTCTGACGAATATCGATCGCTTCTAAACCAAACGTCTCACGGGTGTTGCAATCCTCGATGAGTACTTATCGGATAACTTATCGGATTCAGTTGGACCCAAGAAGATCATACACCTTCGTGGCATTAATCAGTCTTCCAAATAAGCCACCGCTTCGATGGGCTACAAACCAACAATCATGCTATTGAAGAAGCCACATGCCCAATATCACATTCTTCTTTAACTAAACTCGAATTCCATCCTCTATTAAGCATACGACTGACTGTCTTCCACAATTTCTAATACAGTCCTCAAATAGAATTCACACACCCTTGTAATAATTTGAATTCAACGATGAGACCATTACAAAATTAACCTAAATATAGCAAGAAGGTCTAATCCATAAAAATTCACAAAATGCCAACGAACCTACAAACCCAATGGCATTATCAGGACTCATAATGGCTATACCTTAATTCTGAAAGCTATCATAGTTGCAAGTCTCAATTATCTACAATTAATAATACTCTGGATACATATTGATCTTAGAAATCATCAAGTCTTTGCATTAGATCGAATGAGTCACTTATTTATTTCTAAATACCCACTTATCAAATTATTCATCTTCCGAGTAACCAAATCTCTAGTCATCCATAAGTGACCTTGTCAGTTCATATTGCTTACCAACCTTAGATGTCCTAAAGCATCCAAAGCAGCACCTAACCAATGTTTCCTTAATTCCATATGGAATCCTTAAGAATATCGGTGCCGTCTCCGGCACTACCTCAAATTACTGATCAAGGACAAATCAGCCTAATCGTTTCCTCTAAGAAATATCCTCAATTGCTTATACAATCAAAACTTCTTAATGACCATAAGATGATTTCTAGATGTTGTCTCATTTATCAAATAAATTTAGCACAAATGCCCATAACACAACCTGTAGGCAAAACAATAATAATTTCTTGATACCTAAATCAACTCTACCTCATACTCAAAATTTCACAATTAGATTGTAAAGTATAATATTCTTATCAACACAATTCATACTAGCACGATTACTCATCAACTAAACACCATCGAAATCAGACCAAGGCTCAGTGTGACAGACCGGTCTTATTCCACCGTATAAAGCCTCCGTCAAGCCTAAATTCTTGCATCAGAATAGATAATAGATAACAATTAGGTGGACATAAAAAAATTTTCTTTTCTTTCATATGAATAAACTTTTCTTTTATACACAGGATTGCTTGAGGCCGAACTACATAAGCTGGCCTTCCGGATTTAATTTTATACTTGGCCGGCCAACACTAAGGTTAGTCGGACATGAATGTCTTGATATGACCTGAGATACTACTAGAAATATAGATTTCATTTATCAATAAAGTAATCACGGAAATATGCTAACATCCATAAATTCTTATACATTGTAACTGTTCTACAAGTCCTCAAAATATCAAAAAAAATAGATCAAGTTCTTCATTGATCAGCTCCGGCCAGCCATGCCGTCTAGCTACTTCATAGGGATCTACTCAATTTCATCCTCTATAAGCCTCTCGTCATCTGAAAATTGACAAGAGTGAGTTACAAAATCCAACAAGATACTCACATGCAGAAAATATAAACATACATATAATCAGATTAAAGTAAGAATTTATATCACAACTTTAACATATAAAATCACCATATAATTTCTTCTTTAGTTCAGAATTTTCTTATTCTTATTCTTATTATCTTGTCTTCAGAAGATTTATAAAAACCATTCGAAATTCTTCTCATCTTTAGGGACCGGACGGGAGTGGACAACATCAAGGAAGGGTTGTGTGTTACCCCACAACCTAAAGTCGTATCCTCTAGTTATGCTCCCTGAGGCGGGAGGTAATGCCTTTAACCCGACATACGGGGCCGTAGTCCAAAAGTTTTATGCCACCAAAAGTCTCCCCCCGTGGCCCAAGAGGCAGTCCTCGAGTATCATTCTAATATCCTTCATCCATCTTTAACAGCAAGTTTAATTGAAACTCGATTCATAGTTCATATCTTTTGATGGCCATCCGTCATAGTTCGAAAGTCGAAAGTCGTAGAGTTCCACTTGCTATCTGGATTACATATATTTTCCTTGTTCTTATAGCCTTTGTTCTTTAACTTCAACAATTGAAGTCCGTATAGCCTTTTAATCATCTTAAAGTCGAAGATTCTTTGATCAAAAGTCAGAAGTCTTTTTTCGTCAAAGTAGGAAATCTTTTTCTTAAAAACCGGAGTACTTTTCTAGCAAGGGCAGAGTTCTTCTTCTAAAAAGGCTGGAGTTCTTTTTCTAAAAAGGCCAGAGTTCTTTTCTCAAAAAGGCGAAGTTCTTTTCTCAAAAGACTGAAGTTCTTTTCTAAAAAGCCGGAGCTCTTTTCTCAAGAAAGCAAAGTTCTTTACTCAAAAGAACAGAGTGCTTTTTCTTAAAAGGACGGAGTGTTTTTTCTCAACGGCCGAAGTTCTTTTTCATGGGACAAGTTTCGATTTTGAAACATATGTTCTTAAAGCCGATTTCAATTTTCATGGGACAATTACTGAATACCTTTCTTTTAACAAAACCGAAATTCTTTTTTCAAGAGTTGGAAGTCTTTTCTTTAAACATGTAATTATCGAAGTTCATATAAATCGACAAATAATCATACTTCAAGCGAAACAAAACTGAACATCATGAATATCAGGATTTCTTTTTCTAAAATGCGATTAAGAACGATTCTTCCTTAAATCAAAGGAGCTGAACAAATATCATACATACTGAAATATAAGTTCATAAAAATAGTAGATATACTAGCATTATAAACATGCATAATCATAAACTTAAAACACAGTTGAGTACTCTTGCCTGGATTTCTATTTCGCCTTGAACTTTTGGTCTCCATTTACTAGAAAACTCTATTGTGTGCCTCTTTCTCACGCCCTCTAGTTCTTATTCATAAGCTTTGGGTCTGGCGGCCGTCGTTAGGGTTTGGCCACATTGGGGGGAATATTTCAGAGTATATTATTTATGGCTTTACATTCCCAAAGAGTTTCCTTATTAAATTTCTAGGTTATTTATGGTTCTACATTTTCAAAGAGTTTTCTTATTAATTTTCAGGTTATTTATGGTTCTACATTTTTCAAAGAGTTTCCTTATTAATTTTCAGGTTATTTATGGTTCTACATTTTTCAAAGAGTTTTCTTATTAATTTTCGATCAACTGATCTTGACCAGATTTATGTTTCTTATTTAAATACATTCCGGTTAACTAACTGGCGTTGACCGGATTACTTTCCTCTTTTCCGTCCTTCCTTCCATTCACGTTTTTCGATCAATATTTTACGTTGACCGGATTACTCCTTCATCACGCCTTCCAGTCAACACTCATTGACCAAATTACTCTTTCTTCACACCTTTCGGTCAACACTTGTTGACCGGATTACTATTCTTAACTCGTTTTCCTAGGTAATTTTAACTTGACATCGACGATTTTCTATATTCTAGGATCTGGGCGATACACTCAGTACTACAAAATAATTTTAATCAGCCCAACCGATCATACCTACAGACCCAAAAAAATATCGTAGACATCGATACAACTAATACTAAGCCTAGATCCTTAAATAAATGAATAAACTTATGAATAACCAATGAAGATATAGATTCAAAATTCACATATACAAAAATGTCAAAATTTAAAATCCTTCCTTCCACTATGGTAGACGGCACCTCTACACTTTGTACACTCACCACAAAACCCCGATCCAAGAAATTTGACTTCTAGATTGTCCAACCTAAGGAATAAGAACCATTCTTGATCATATAGTCGAATTATTCACAATTAGAATCATACTTCCAAAAACTCATCGGAAAGATATTTATCAATAAAAGTATCCACAAACATATACCATGATATTTCTTTTTCCTCCCGACCCATGATTCTTTTCTCATCAACCGTCCATAGTTGGCATCACCTTCTAACTTATGTGAGGTAAATATTACCTTATCTCCTCTCGAATGTTGGGTCACCGCAAACATCATTCCAATTCTCAGGCCTACATTTCTCCTCTGCAAGATCCATGCCATCCAAAATTTATACACTTGATCATTATTATTAAATCGATTATAAATCGATATTCTTAGATTTACTAACACTAGAAATTGACTCCAAATTATCTTGACCTCGAGCCATCAATTCCATCTCACTTGCCATACCATTCAAGCATCACAATTTCTAATCCTCAAATCAAGATTAGCCTAAATTAATCCTCAAGGTATCCCCCTTATAACTTCTCATTCTCCTAGTTTTCATCCAGATTAGATCCTCCAAGACTTTTGAATCTCGCTTTCATACTTAACAAATTTATATATTTAGCTTCTTTATCACATGGTTGACCACTTTCACGTGTCAACCTTCATCTTGGTGGTATGATCAGCTACTAACATTCTTTTTAAAACAAGAACGACATGGTTAAATTGCAACTTAATTCGAATATTACTTAAGGGCACTATTCTCTATGCGGCCAAACATAACTAACTGATCCTAATTTAGTCTAAGTGAATTATTTAAATTGATTAAAGCACTAACTAGAACACCACAACTTGACAATCAGACTTAACTACCGATTCTGACATAGTTCTAACCTAAGTCATTAAAATTAGGACAACTAAAACCTCCAACCTAACTTAATCATCTAACGTATTCATCTACTTATTCAATTTATCTTACTCTAATTTAAACTTTTGTATAAGATTCAAATCAAACAAAAGGCATCTCATGCTTTGATACAAATTGTAGCGTACTATATTTTTAGTCAAAAATTCGATAGAATTTTGACTATAATATGGTTGTTGGCTAAATACAAAAGCTGTACAAAAATTAAATAATCCACAATACACAAAACATAAGATCCAAAAGCTACCAACTATATACGTGGCATCAATGTCATAACTTCGGGTATAACGTTAACTCAGACAAGATACCAGTAAGTTTCCAAACAAACCATACGGACCTATGAAAACATATACATTTATCAAATACAGTGAAAATTAAGCTACATGAACATCACTATCATACACTTACATTAATATACAAAACCTCCTAAAATAAACAAAATACTCTAGAAAATGGGGTATAATTCTACTCAAAACTATAAATTATGATTAAATACACTTTTCAAAATACATTTATCTCTCCTGATTTACTAATATTTCTTTAGGTTTCAAAACATGTATAACTTCTTTACTTTACAGACCAGGACTGGTAGGCCTTACAGCTAATGGTGTAAATAAATCGATGAAAGGAATGTGTATGCCCCCACACATTCTAAGGCGCTAATCACAAATCTTAACTTTAACGTCCCATGGTAGACAGTACCCGATACCTAGGGCCAAAAAATAGATAACAGATAATAAATAACAGATTCACCACCAGAACATCTCCCATAGTTCAGGAGCAATTTCTCAATTTGCCATAGTAATATCCTAGGGTATGCCATCAAATACTACCATCTGAAATATAAATCGATAGTCCAGGTTTCACAATTTTTTTATTCTTTAAGGGAAAGTCCACCCAATTTCTTATATAAAGTTTTTACTTCTAGATAACGAATCATAAATATATCAAATGTGGTATTCTCTTCTTATACTTTATAAAATTCTCATTTTTCTTAGATATAGAATATATTATCATTTTCTTGCTATTCTAAAGACTTTAAATATATGCACAATTTAATATAAGTATGGAAAAAATTAGAAAATCCTTTCCACATCAGGGAAAACATAACTTTAGAGCTTCCGGACGATAATTTCTTCACAAACGGTTCACAATAATATTTTTGAAATATAAAATTGAGAATATATGCACTTATATATAATTTAAATACCAATTAAACAAAGTGGAATCATATAAAATTTTTTAAATATCTCGGGTGAACAGTATCAGGCGCGGATTTAGGATTCTGTACATACAAAATCGAACAAAATTTAAAAAAGTAGACACCTAATTGGTAAATAATCATATTCAAGATATGGATTTTATTATTTAAAGCCAAATGATATATAAAACTCAAAATAATCATTTAAAGGAGGTCCGGGTGGAGATTAAGGTTTTGGGATGCACAAACCGCACAAAAATGATGAATCGAGCAACAAATTGATAAATTCCAGTTGGGTTTCACAAAATAAGTGTATAGGTCGAGTATCGGGACAATAATACCCGATATGGATCAAACAAAAATTAAAAAGAGTAAAAAAAGGGTATGAGTGCACTTATCTCAAATTAATCTATCACTTCTCCAACTAACTCAAAGTCAAAATCAAACTCAGGGACCTCAATTTCCACCTTCTCTCTCTACTCCTTTGGTACTCTCTCTCTCCTCTTCCTCTTTCTGCCGAAACCCTCTTCCCGATTTTGCTTTCCTTCTTCTTATTCTATTATTATTATTATTATTATTATTATTATTCCTTTTCTTTTGATCCAAAATCTAAATCAATACTAGAACGATAGCACTTTGAGTGCCAGCCCAAGTAATCCAAATATCCTTTAAAATTTGATAATGTTTAATCAATTTTTATCACATCCAAATTATTCAAAATTAATCGGATAAAAAATCAGGATTTTATAACTACTATGATAAAAAAGGCCACATCAAGAAGTATTATTACAACTAAAGACATGATAACAACGGAGAAGATAAAGAGAATAAAGTCAAGAAGGAATGAGATGAGGAAAAGGCCTCGGTCTCAGTTCTCATCGGAGAAGATCTCCTGTTGACTTGTGATATGAATGATATAGTAAATGTGGCTAAGTAGGAGATCGAATGAGTAGTGGACACTAGTGCATCTTTTCACGTCACGTCTCGGAGAGGGTCTTTACATCTTACACTCTAGATGACTTTGGAATATTGAAGATGAAAAACAAAGAGATGCCTAGGGTCGCTAGCTGTGGCGATATATTTATCGTCACCAACAATGGGACTCGACTACTGTTGATGGACATTTGGCACGTCTCTGATATTCAAATGAACAAAATCTCGGCAAGCAAATTGGATGATGAGGGCTTTTACAATATCTTTAGCAAAGGGGCATGTAAACTAACTAAAAATCTCTAGTTGTTACTAGCGAAAGAAAGGTGTCCGGACTATATGTGTTGCAAAACTCTGCTATGGTCAAAGAAATAAACGTTACTGGTAGTGAGGAGTCCCCAGGTTTGTGGCACCACTGACTTGGACAAATATGTGAAAAGGGAATGAGCAATCTGGTGAGAAATGGCCTTATTCCAGGAGTGAAGGAGATCGGTTTGACAACTTTCCTTCACTGCATGGTGGGGAAGCAATGGCTTGTCTCATTTCATGGAGACTCGTCCACCAAGAAGGCCAAGTAGCTTGAGCTAGTATAAACCAATATTTATGGTTCATTCAAGGAAAAGTCATTCGGAGGTGCACAATATTTTGTCTCATTTATTGAGTATTTGAGTATTTTCATACTCTGGTTGAACGATAGATTGGAAGAAAGCTGAAGTGAATCCGAAATGACAATGGTAGAGAGTACACTGGGATATTTGATACCTACTGTCGGTCTCATGGTATTCAACATCAAAAGACGCCGTTGAATATGCCATAGTTTAACGGTGTGGCTGAGTGGATAAACCGCACGTTGATGGAGACAGTTAGATGTGTACTCTAAGGCAAAACTCTCCAAAACATTTTGGGCAGAGGCCTTGAAAACTTCTGCCTACATCATCAATAGATCACCATTTGAATCACTAAATAGAGAAGTTCCAGGGAAGCTATGGTCCAAAAAAGAAGTGTCTTATGACCACCTCCGGGCATTTGGGTGCAAGACCTTCATTCACGTTCCAAAGGATGAAAGGATAAAGTTGAAGTGGAAGACAATACAATGTGTCTTCTTGTGCTATGGGGAAAATGAGTTGGAATACGAACTCTATGACTCAACTGAGAAAACGTTTGTCAGAACAAGGGACATAATGTTTATAAATGACAAAATTATTGATGATATCAGCAAAGAGAAGAAGGCAATGTCAGATACCGATCTAACTAACAAAATAAGTATTAATATTGTCAGACCGGCACCTCTTTGTCAAGAGGTTGAAGGCCAAGGTATGGCTAGAGAAGAAATGAGGAGACACCTGTGTCAGATAAAAATGAGGATGACATCACTCCTCAGCCGGCTGAGATTGCTGTCTGACAATCTTCAAGGGAACGACAGTCATCTATTCGCCTGTCAATCAGTGAGTATGTTTTACTCACTAACAGAGGAGAACCAGAGAGCTTTAAGAAAGCTATGGAAGGCAAACATAGTACAAAATGAAAGGATGCCATGCAAGATAAGATGGGATCTTTACATGAGAACCATATGTTCGAGTTGGCTTAATTGTCAAAGGGAAAGAGAGCCCTGAAGAATAAGTGAGTCTTTCGTTTGAAGACTGAAAAAAGCACCTCACAACCAAGGTACAAGGCAAGACTAGTGGTGAAAGGATTCAACCAGCGAAAGGGTTCAACCAGTGAAAGGGTGTCAATTTTGATGATATTTTCACCCCTGTTGTAAAATTGTCTTCTATTCGAGTAGTACGTGGCTTGGTCGTTATCCTTTATTTAAAAGTGGAGTAGTTGGATGTAAGGATAACTTTTCTATATGGTGATCTCGAGGAGGAGATCTACATGGAGTAACCAAAGGGATTTCAGGTTAAGGAAAAGGAACGCTTAGTTTGCTGTATGAAAAAAAGTCTGTATGTGCTAAAACAAGCCCCGAGACAATAATACAAGAAGTTTGAGCCTGTTATGGTAGATCAAGGCTACCGGAAGAAAATTTTGGATATTGTGTCTTTGTTCAGAGATTTTCTAAAGATGACTTTGTCATCCTTCTGCTCTATATGGATAACATGTTAATAGTTGGACGAAATGTCGCTCGAATCACTGAATTAAAGTGAAAACTTAGGAAGTCCTTTGTCATGAAGGACTTGGGGCGGAGAAGCAGATTCTGAGTTGTAGGACTTGGGGCGTCCGATCTCGGATGTTGACAAGGCCAACATGAGAAGCATACCCTACTCTTCAGTTGTAGGAAGCTTAATGTATTTTATGTTATGCACGAGGCCGAACATTGTACATGCCTTTGGCGCAATTAACCGATTCTTGTCAAATCTTAGTAAGCAGCATTAGTCAGTAGTGAAATGAATATTGAGATATCTCTGATGGACTTCCAAGATAAGCTTGTGTTTCAAAAATGACAAGTCTCTATTGGTTGGAAATACTAATACTGATATGGCCAACGATGTTGACTCCTGAAAGTCCACCTAATGATACCTTGTTAAGTTCGTCGGAGTAGCAATTTCTTGGCAATCGAAGTTATAGAAATGCGTTGCTCTTTTAATCACTGAGGTAAAATTTATTGTTGTGACTGAGGCCAATAAGGAGTTGATGTGGATAAAGAAGTTTATCCAATAACTTGGATATAAACAGAAAAAGTACGTGGTACTTTGTGATAGCTAAAGTACTATATATCTTTGTAGGAACTCTTTATTCCACTCAAGATCCAAATACATTGATATTTGATACCATTGGGTGTGAGATATTATTGACACGAGGCTACTGTCACTGGAGAAAGTCTAAACTGAAGAAAAACGGGTTAGACATGATGACCAAGGTACTGCCTAAGGGGAAGCTCGAAACCTGTTATAGTATGGTCGGACTAACTAATTTAGTTCCCCCATGGTCATGAGGAAATGTTTGTTGGGATTTAGGATCACTCCCATGTGACAATGTGGCTGAAGTGGAATAAAGATTGGAATAACTTCCCTTTGCCAAAGTGTAAGAAGTTTCTGAGAGGTTCATAAGGCCAAGAATACCAATTTATGACCGAGGACATTATCTAAAGGTCGAAGACATTGACTAACGGCCAAAGTCTCTAATTAAGGGTCGAGGACTTTGCATGACAGATGAGAACTCTGATTGAAGGACGAGAACTCTAAGTGATGGCTGAAAGTATCAACTGTTGACCGAGGACATGGGATGATATCCAAGGACTCTAGATAAAAGGCCAAAAACTTTAGTCAATACTTGGGAACTCTAACAGAAAAGTTGGTCATCTACAAAATATGCACAAATAACTTTTTATAAAGGGAAGTTGACTTTTAGAGCTGACAGCCGATTTGTAGAGTAGGTTAACTTCTCTTAGCAAAATTGCATTTTGTAGAGTTGATGGCAGACTCTTTTGTGCAAGTAACCTACCTACTGAGTAGGTAGCCACCCGGTCAATATATGTATAAATATATATGTATGTATGTATGTATACTGAATGCAAGAATGTGTAGAAAAGTGAGAAAGAGAAAAACAAAAGAAAGAACACAAAGAGTAGCCAATTTACTCTTATATTTTGCTCTTATTTTTGTTTTCAACTCTCCAAGAGCATGTGTAGGCAAAGAATTTGTGTAACCAACATATATAGTGAAATTATTTGTGGACTAAGTATCCCGTGATTTTTTCCTCTAATTTTAGAAGAGAGTTTTTCATGTAAAATTATGTGTGTTCTTACTCTTTCTCTCATTACTTTGTCGTGTGTGTTTGTGTGCCTATCATCATTGTCCGTTCGGTTTCACTAACCGACCGACCAGCATTCTCTTTCACAACGCACACAAACTTTCAAAAGCCTTGATATCTCCCTACTAGCTCAGAATCTATGAAAAAATTGGACGCCACCCTTTAAGACCCTAGCAAATGGCAATGCAGCCTGCAAACAAGGAAGAAACGCTCTCCTTACGAAGAGGTAACATCAAATCAAAGCTCTCCAAATATGCAACCTAGTATGTGATTTCTCCAAACCACTGGTGTACATAGAGAAGTAGTTTGTCAGATATTAGAGCCAGTGACTATATAAGAATGTTGGGGAGCAATAATCTCATAACAAGCCAGAGAAGAAAGAAGTGACACTACAAAAAAACTAATATTTACTGATGACAAATTAGTGACAAATATATTTTTATCACTATTAATAATTCATATATATAATT
>JAODPA010029562.1:0-12546 GCA_025585075.1 Nepenthes mirabilis
CATAATGAACAACTAATTAATAAGTGAATAACATAATTAATAAGATGGAATAATAAATATATATTTAGCACTACTCAAATCGAATGTATCAAACATAGCATTCAATGATGTCCCTTTCGTTGAACATAACATTTGCTAAATTATCCCTTATCTCACTCCAACTATCAGTTGGATCAAGTTGTATTATCATACTATGAGCCGCTTTCATCGCTCGTCTGTACAGTTTTTAGAAATAGGTTATGGCCATCTAAATAAATATGCTTATATACGTATTATTGTGACTAACACATTATTAAATATTCTACTCACTATCTTATCTGACCTCTTAAAATTATATACAATCACTTTATTTTTTACATGATGCACAAAAATATATAAGAATATCGCCACTTACTCATCATTTAGCACATGTTTTGATAAATGGATATTTTTCAACATCTTATACAATTTAAAAAATGTGTGACTACTCATTCTCAACATATTAATACAAGTGATATCATTACCGTATATAGTTTTATTGATATTTCTCATTTTTTTGTAAAAATTAAGTTTGTATGATCTTATAATTATAAGTTTAGGCTATTTAATAATTGTGATTGCATTTAAAACACATAAAAACTACCAAATTTTAATCCATTGTATTAGCACGACTGCTGCCTTCTTTTTCCTCTCGTTGAAGAGGTTAAAATGTAATTGATCCATAAACTATAATAATAAATTATAACATATGTCTAAATTCAATTGATAAAATTGACTAATTTAAGAAGTAGAACAAAAAATTGCTTGTAACAAAAGGTGACAATAAATTTGACTTAACTTGAAAATATAATATTTTTTATATTGTGCTTAAGGTTACCACAATTCTTATTTCTCTCTGTATCCATCAAATTAGGAGTCTAAGTTTCAAAAGATATTTTAAACATGCAGAAAGATTTGTGTCCAACTCATCCAAAAATCAATTTTCTGATAAATACAATTTGGATAGTGTAACTAATATTGTGCTTCGCATCCCTGTCCCAGATGCTACTTGAAATTGCCATTCATCCTATCAGAAACAGCAAGTTTAACTGTTCTCTAACTACTCATCCTAATTGAAGTTGCCGGCTCTCTGGCAAATTATCTGAAATTGTTCCAAAATTGAGTTCCCACCTCTCTGGCACTGTTCATCATCTCCTACAAATTGCTATTATTGTTCAAAATTTACAGGCGTGAAAATTATTTCATCTGGAGGCTTCCTTCCTCTACAATTCACTCATTAAAATTATATGAAATTCTAATAACAATCTAATGATCAAAGAATACTTTAAACTTAGGTTTATAGAAATAGGACAGAAATGAGAAACTAAAAAAAAAAAAGAACTCACGAGAATATTGCATTGACGATTCCTTAGATCGACAACAAATTAAAACCAAGGTTTGATGCTTACGCCAACCGTAAATATATAGAATAATTATTCATAAATCTGATAAATCAAATGGCAAAAATTGAACTATGATTTCGCAGAAATAAAATAGAACTAAAGGGTTCGCAGAATATACCGAATATTTTTACCTTCGACAAATTTATAATGTGAAGCAGCTAGGATATTAAAGGGAAGTCGAAAATCTCAAACATTCCTATGTAGCTCAGAGTGAGGGAAGCTAGAAATGGAGAGAATGGAAGTCGTGGAGAGAGAGAAGAAAGGGATGTAAAGAAGAGAGACAGATTTGAAGACTAATAAGTAGGGTTTTAAGTGAAGAGAGCGATAGAGGCAGGGTTTCGATTGAGAGAAAAGAACAAGAGAAGAAGGGTTTCCCTGGGAGAGAAAAGATCATGAGGCAGCTGAAAGAAAAGGAGAGGGTAAAACAAGAATAAAAAATATGGGACGTAGAAATAGTTATTTTCTTATATTCATGAATAAAAAATATTCAACAAAATGTGATATTTTTTATTTTCTAAAATCCTGGAATAAATATTCTTTTTAGGATATTTATTTTATGTTAAAATGTAATCAAATAATGAAATACTTATTCCATTAAAAATAAGATAAAATCAACCAAATATACCACTGTCTCGGCCAGAGCTTGGTCAGTGGCCGAGGCACCAACCCAACATCAAACCTAAAATTGGAGCCCATGAGTCACGTAGCAAAAGCCAATAGCGAGATGTGCAGGCACTCCTCCGTATGACCACATCGAGCAAAAAGCCATGGTGACATGCATCGAAAAGACGAAGCAGAAGCTGAAGTCGTCTGTAAGGAACTACTGTTTGAACTAACAGCATGGAGGGCATGCCATTGGATGGCATCGGTGAGCTACTGACCGGACATGTCAGCCACTTACTCAATTCTGTCCCGTCAAAAGGATATGATTGAGACCCTCAAGGAGCCCAGTCCTCGAGCATAGAAGGGCGCTTCGAAGATCACAGGGAACTTTTGGACCAGGCAAACTCAAGTAAACACACAACCGAGATTATGCAATCACAAGTGATTCTAAAATCCTAGAGAATAGAAAGCATTAACCAAATTTGAAGCAACAAATGATACAGAAAAGGCTAGGGATATTTTGAGAGAATATTGTGTCACCATGAAGAGAAGTTCCCACAAGCCTTCACCACTTTCCTCAACAAAATCAAGGGTTCTTCAAGGCCTACTCAATCTATCTTAGCCCAAAAGAATGGCCAAAGACTAAAGAGTCATCTCAGTCTCCCAAATTATCTTGGATGTCCTACGAGAAATAATTGGATTTGAAAATAGACCTCTTTGTTTGTCCCACACCCCTAATCCAATTCATGATACTGCTTAATGTTAGGATATGGGTCACTCCCGTGTAAGATCATATCCGGTTGACATGCTGATCGGAGATTTGGCCAAACTCATATAGGTACATTACTGAGCCGCAATATTGTGATGTCTACGCACGCGAAGTGCCCACGGCGAAGCAAATGATGAGCAACCGGATGTCAAGCCGAAGGGCATCTACTCGGACTGTTGAACTAAAGGGAGACTGGCTAGACTAGAGAATTTGAGAGCCAGTCGAACTAACGAGCCTAAGGCCAACCAACTAGACTACCTAGTCCAAAGGGAGACCGAACTAGCCAGACTGAAGGGCATCCAGAATGCTTGTAATGAAGGATGACCAACTGTCGGACATCTTTAGGGTTTATGAAAAGCGCGTGAAACTCCTTTAAGGTTTATAAAAGTGAGTGTAATTGAGAGGGAGCTATGACTTATAAATTAGAGACTAGCAAGCGCTGCTAGTGAGAGAATGTGAAGAAAAGATATAAAAGAGAGAAGGATAGCTTTTTTTACTCTGGAGATTTCTTCTACACTCATCGCTACTTGGGTTGATTAGGCACAAGGATTCGACCTTTTATATTTGGAGTTTGTATAGCCGTTTTACATAGTGAAGATTTATAAATGAATTGTCCCGTGATTTTTTCTTTTATTTAAAAAATAATTTTCAACGTAAAATTGTGTGTCTCGATTTTTCTCTCTATTGTGTGATTATTGTTTACCTGCTATTTGTCACTGTCATCATTGCTATTTTCTCTTGGTCAAACTAACTTGCTGGCCGATCCCTAACAAATGGTATCAGAAACAGGTTGTTAGTGTCCGCCATTGAGCTTTACTAGAATCAATGGAGATTGGAAACAAGATGATGTACTTAAATGACACAAACTATAATATTTGGTAGAGTAAGATGAATGACTTGTTATTTGACAAGATTATACACCTTCTGGTGTTTACCAATCAAAAGCTCGAGGCAAAGACAGAGGAGGAATTGGGCTTTGAGCATAAGGAGGTGTAAGGTACTGGTTTTTAAAATATAATAATCAGGAGTAATTAAATTAATATAGCTAAAATTAGACTTTAAGTATGTAAAAAATTATGTTGTGGAAGCTAATTGGAAGGGGGAGGCCTGGCACCCGAGTGATGCCTGAGGCACGCTCAGGGCGCATTTAGCAAAATGTTGCACCCAAGGAACTCCCGAGGCACGCTCGGGGCACATTTTCCGGAATGAGAGCACCCAAGGCTCGCCAGATACGTGCTCAAAGTGCGAATTCTAGGGCTGTGGCACCCGAGCAACCCCCGACTGGTGCTCGAGCACTAGTCAGGGTATATATACCCGCGCAATCAGCTTTTTGATCATTTTCTGGAAGAAAAAAGAAAGAAGAGAGAGAGAGAATGTGGAGGTGAAGAGAGAGAAGACGAGTTTGAGGTATTCGAGTCAGTTTTCGGGTTAGAGCTAGTTGAAAAAATTATAGATCGGGTCAAAATAAGTGCACCCATATACTTTTCTTTCTCTTGTTGCGCTTTTTGTTCCATTTTTTGGATATTTTTGTTTAAATGCTCATCCAAATATGTATTTTAAAATACCCATATCTTAAACATGCATATGTGTTGATTTCGTAATCGATTTGAAAGTTTTGTGAAGTATTGTATTTCGTCGAAACCCTAACCCCATTCCCCAACATTTTGCTTGATTATTTTAGGGTTTATGTATGATTTAGCGTTAAAAAATTGGAATATTAACTTTGTAAACATAATTATCATGATTATTTTGTGTTTATTCGTATATATTTTATATATATTGTTTTGTATGTTTAGAAAATTATATTGGATACCTTTTGTGAAGGAATTTGTTATTCAAAAGTCACAAAGTTTTGTTTGGATCAACATGATAAAACTTTTCTAATTTTTTCTAAGCTTTATGTTAATTTATGTATGAATTTGAAATCACGTGAAGATTTAAGATCATAAGAAAAAGATAATCTATATCTGTACCTGATAAATATAAAAATTATGCAAAGAATAAGAAAACTCCACAATTTGTTAAATTTGATGAATCATTCTCTACGGAGTGAGAATTTTATGTTAAGAATTAAGGTAAAACTTTCTTTAAGAATAAGTAATCAAAAAACTGGACTAAAAAAGTATATATCAGAGGGTGATATTCTCTAATATGCCTTAAGATATTATAGTGGTAGACTGAAAAATGTTCCTGGGCCATGAGAGATGCTATGGTGGCATAAATTTATGGTTTCGTATATCGGGTTAAAGATATACCACTGGCCACGAGGTATTAAATTGCATGGGTAGTACCTTAAAATATGTGAAAGTATACATATTTCTTTATTTATTTGGCTACTCTGTTAGCTGTAAGGCTTACTAATTCTGATCCGTAAAGATAAAAAAATTCCTACATATTTTAGAATCTAAAGGAATCAAATATAAAATGTAAAAAGTTAATTATATTTTTAAAATATATTTGGTCATATTTCATATTTATGCATTTGTATTATACTCATATTCCATTCTCTTGAATTATTCTAAGTATATTACTTACTGTCTTTGATTATATTTTATCTTACTGAATATTTGACTCACTTCCTTACTATTTTTCTTGTCTTCAAATGAGTATGAACTAATACCCGATGAGATGAAGTAGAGGTTCCAGTTAGACAGGCCGAGGATTTGGAAGATAATTTTATAGGTTTGGACTTTGTGATTTTGTACATATGTATGGAGGACTTGTGTATATTTTTTATGGATATGTCGATGTATTTTATTTATGTTGGTGTTGTTCAGATGAGTTTAGTTTTCGTTGTGTATCGATAATTGTATATACTTTCACAGGATATTATGGTTTGATTTTAGATACTTAGTGGCATCTCTATATCCCGACGTTGTATCTGAAGATATGGCGTTGGAGCCGCGCATCTATTATCGTGGCATTTTAGATTCTATGTGTATTTGTGTTATATATATATTTATGCGGGTGGATTTTTGTGGATTATATTTAGCTTCTGACTTACATATTTCAGGCGGCACCTTACCGGGTTCTAAATTGGGTCCGTCATAGTAGGTTTGTGGCTATATTCGATAATTTGTAGACGACAACGTGTATAACAATATCTAAAATGAGACAAATGCGAAGAGACTGTGGTAGAAGTTAGAAACCCTATATACTTCTAAAATCGACAATAGTAAGCTATTTCACTTGATGAAACTGATATAAGTGAAATGCAAGGAGGGCACGCCCATTGCCGAACACTTAAATGAGTTTCAAGGATGCGTGGACTGGTTGAGCGGCATGGGTATCAAGTTTGAAGATGAATTATTGGGCTTGTGGCTATTGACAACCCTGTCAGACTCTTGGGAGGTGATACAGATCACCATTATTAATACTGCTCCGAGCGGCATGATGACTCTAGAGATAGAAAAGGGAGCCATGTTGAATGAGGAGATGAGGCATCGGTCGCAAAGATCCTCCTCCTCTCCACATTCTAAATAGCTGGTCATCGAATCACGGGGAATGAGTAAAGGATGCAGCCTCACGTCTGAAGAGAAGAGTCAAAGCAAGTCCCAGTTGACGTATAGAACCTCAAATGCCATTAATGATGAAAGAAGCATCACATAAAAAAATATTGTTATAAGTGGAAGTGTAAGAATGTAGAAGGTAAGGAGAACAAAGCCAATAAGGCCAGAAATGAGGAGAAAGTCTTGGTCGTTACCGATGGTGACCTTTTGATGGTGTGTGAGGAGGATGAGGTGGTCAATCTAACCGAGCACGAGTATGACTAGGTAGTGGACATTGGTACATCACTCCAAACCACATCCCGAAGGAGACTCTTTACATCTTATACTCCGAGTGAATTTTGAGTGTTAAGGATCGGCAATGAAAGGATGTCTAGGGTCGTCGATAGAGGAGACGTTTCCCTTGTCACCAACAATGGAGCTTAGTTGCTGCTAATGGATGTATAACATGCCCCAGACATCTGAATGAATTTGATTTCAGCACACAAGCTGGACGATGAAGGGTTCTATAACACTTTTTGTGAAGGGGCACGAAAACTAACTAGAGAGTCTCTAGTAGTTGCCCATGGAAGGAAGGTATCCGGCTGGTGTGTGTTACATGCCTCCGTCGAGGCCGGAGAGATACATGTTGCAAGAAGTGAGAAGTCCTCAAACTTGTGGCATAGTCGGTTGAGCCATATGAGCTAGAAGGGATTGAATAGTCTGACCGGGAAGGGCCTTCTCCGAGGTATAAAAGAAGCTAATCTAAAGACCAGCCCTTACTGCCTGGTAGGAAAGTAACGAAGAGTCTCATTTCATGGAGATTCATCAACTTGGAAGGCCAAACAGCTTCTACCTCATCGGGTTTCATGTGCCTTGTTCAAGAAGAAGTCTCTCGGAGGAGTACTGTACTTCATCACATTTATTGACAATTGTTTATGAAAGTTATGGGTGTATCCTCTTAAATCAAAGGATCAAGTCCTCAGCATCTTTGAATATTTTTATGCCTTAGTGGAGAAACAAACGAAGAAGAAACTGAAGTGCATCTAGAGTGATAATGATGGTGAGTACATCAAACCTTTTGATGTGTATTGTCACTCACATGGTATCGAGCATCAAAGGACCCCACTGAAAGCACTACGGTTGAATGGAGTACCGAATAAATAAACCAAACGTTGATGGAGAGAGTCTGTTGTATACTATCGGAGGCAAAGCTCCCTAGTTCATTTTAGGGGAAAGCCTTGAAAGCGATAACTTACGTCATCAACTTGTCGCAGAGCGGCTTGTTGAATGGTGAAATTCCAGAAAAGGTGTGGTCTGGTAGGAAAGTGTCATACGACCACCTACAAGTGTTCGAGTGTAAGGATTTCGTCCACATCTCGAAGGACGAAAGGAGCAAGCTTGAGCTGAAGACAAGGGAATACTTTTTCTTTGGTTATAGTTAAGACGAACTGGGATATCAGCTCTACGATCCGGTTGTGAAAAGGCTCGTTCGGTCGACGAATGTAGTGTTTATTGAAGATGAAATGATCGAAGATATCTGCTAGGGAGGAAAGGCTGCTTCCAATAGTGACAGCAGCCAAGTCTGTGAGCTTGCCTTGAGTCCGTCCTACCAGTGTTGGCTCCTTACAAGTCAGCGGTCAAGGTATTACCAAAGAGGATGGGACTGAGTGAGTCCAATGCCCGATGATGATGGGAATGACATCACTCTTCATGATATTATTGAACCAGCCAAGACCATCCCACTTCAACAATCTTCGAGAGATCAAAGGTCCACTATTCGTTTATCGGTTGATAAGTATGTATTACATACTGATGGATGGGAGTTTGAAAGTTTTAAAGAAGTTATGGAAGATGAGCATAGAACGGAGTGGATGGAGGCAATGTAAGACGAGATTAATTCATTGCATGAAAACCACACCTTGGAGCTGATCGACTTGCCGAAGGGAAAGCGAGTACTAAATAATGAGTGAGTATTCCGATTAAAGACTGATGAGCACAATCCATAACCAAGGTATAATGAAAGGCTGGTGGTGAAAGGTTTTAACCAGCGAAATGGCATCGACTTTGATAAGATCTTTGCCCCATGGTGACCTTGAGGAGAAAATTTATATGGAACAGGTGGAGAAATTCTGAGTCGAGGGGAATGAATAACTAGTGTGTCATCTGAAGAAGAGTTTGTACAGTTAAAGTAAGCTCTGAAGCAATGGTATAAGAAATTCAAGTCTGTCATGATCGATCAATGGTACCGAAAGACTATTTCGGACCATTACATCTTTGTGTAGAGGTTTTCTGAAAACGACTTCATTATTCTTTTACTCTATGTGAATGACATGCTGATTATCGGTCTAAATACATTCTAAATTAAGGAGCTAAAGAGCGGCTCGGGAAAGCCTTTACCATGAAAGATTTAGGGCTGACGAAGCAGATTTTGCCTCCTACCGCATTATGTGCCATTAGTATTCATACGGCATGATCTTAAATGCTAGGACTTTACCTCATATATGTGATTTGTAGATATTGAGGTGTACTTCGCTCAGCGTGTAATCGACTTTAGCTAGTGCCAAGCACTGCATGTAGGGGATTAAATATCCCCTCCAATATAGTTTTCTGTCCAATAGGATGTACCATCCCACCATCCTCTTTATGCACTTGGCTTCTTTTGGATTCTTCGGTAAAAGTCCCTCTTCAAAATACCTTCGGTAGAAAGCCATCCATGTGTTGTCATCTGAAATATGTAGTATTTCAACTAGGACTTCAATGTTTGGGGTCATGAGGACTTCCCTTATTTCCTTCGTGCATTGCTCAGGATTCCCAAGCGTAGCTATTTTTGCCAACTAATTTATTTTTCAGTTATCTTTCCTTGGGATGTGACAAACTTTCACCTTGTTGAACGACTTAATAGGCTCTTAATTTGTTAGGTACATTGCAAGGCATGGATTGGATGCCTCGAAATTGCTAGTCACTTGGTTGACAACTAGTTCTAAATTGTTATGGGTGATCAAGCCTTTGATTGCATATTCCTTTGCTAACCTAAACCCAACCAATAGGACTTCATATTATGTTACATTATTAGTGGTTTGGAATCTAAGTGTTATCGAGTACTTTATTTCTAATTTTTCTAGAATTATCTGGATGACGCCAGCCCCACTTCTTGAATGAGAGGGTGACGCATCCACATACAAGATCAATGTTAGAGTCCCCTTATGCCAAAGTTTATTTTCATTCTTCTAAAATTCATCTCAAATCAGAGTTGTTATTTTGACAACGAAATCCGCAAGAGCCAGGCCTTTTATGGACGATTATTCTTAGAACTCTATGTTAAACTTACCCAACTCCACAGTTCATCTTATCAGATGTCTGGACACTTTGGGTTTCTTTAAGATTTCTTTCAATGATTGGTGAATTAGGATGATGATCCTATATGCTTAAAAGTATAGTTAGAGGTTTCTTGTGGAGTAGATCAATGCCAAAGCAACCCTCTCAACATGGGAATACCGAATCTCTATATCTGTTACTAACATAATAGACTGGCTACTGAATTTTAGATTCTTTTCTTACCAAGATGGAACTTAATATCATATCGGATATGACCAATTAGATATATAATTCTTCGCCTTCTTTTGGGGAAGATAGGAGTGGAGGTTTGACAAGATATTCCTTTAGTTCTTGGAAGGCGGACTGACACTCTTCTGTCTAATGGAAACCATTTTCCTTAGTCTCTCTCAAAGCCTTAGAAAAGGGAAAATACTTCTCTGCGAATTTTATCAGAAATCGCTAGAGTGCAACGAGTCTTCTAGTTAATCTCTAGACTTCTTTTACAACTCAAGGAAGACTCATATCCACAATGGCTTTTATTTTATCTGGGTTCACCTTAATTCCTTACTAGGATAATATAAAACCGAGGAACTTTTCCGAGGTTATTCTGAACACTCACTTTCTTGGATTTAATTTCATCCGGTGCACTCGGAATACTTCAAATGCCTTATCAGTGGCAATGTATGCGCAGATGATGGTCTCAACCTCAAGGGAGGTCTTAGGCTCTTATTGAACCAAATATTTAAAGAACTCACTTAACTGTACGATCATTATGAAGGAATTAAATTTCACATCATTAGTAAGTTTTGATATTCCTTGAGCCTCCATATTAAATCGTGCCAAGAAGCACTTCAAACTTTTGTTTGGGCATTGTCGAATGCAGATAAGGTGTCATGGTTATTTTTCTTCCCTTCTATTGGAGGCAAACTATGTTAGGAACCTACTAGTTAACTCCTAAAAAAACTGGATTGAATTTGGTGCTAGACAGTAAAATCAAATTTGAGCATTTGCTTTTAGGATTCATGGAAAGTAGAGGTATAAGATGGGGTTATCTAAGCCATGGAATCCCAGTAGGGCGCGAAACTAATCCAAATAGTCCACTAAATTAGAATTTCCGTCATAAGATTCTAGAGTTGGCATTTTGAACTTGAAAGGGAGCTAATGCATCCTAATCTCCCTTATAAATGGGGACTTACTTAAGTTGATCGAATGTCCATCTACTCCTTAGAATAGTTGTTGTTCAATTTTTCTGATTCTTTTCCCCACTTGGGAGGCAGATGCAATCTTTTTTACATTGAAAAATGTCATCAAATCTGAATGGTTTGCAGATACATGAAAAGCCTTTCTGCTCGAAGCATTCCTCAATAGGTTATTGTATGAAGCCTCATCCCAAGCTGAAAGTCTTTCCACATCTCGGGAGCAGCATGAATTTTGCCACTTAGGCTTTGCTCTCAGGCTTCAAAATTAAGCTAACCATTGAGCCGGGTTGAGATCCTTTCAATTGAGGCTTCTTGAGCTTCTGAGTCTCCGAGCTACAGGGTCTTTCGCTCATAAGGATGTTTTTTCCTTCGATTCTTATTTTTGGATGTGGAGGCCTGTGAATTGGGGGATTGAGCCCTCTGTGGGTGTCGCTCTAACCTATTCCAGAGAGATTTGAGCATTTTGGACATGGAGTCAACCTAGGCTGCCAATGTCCTGACGTTTACGTTTGTGGATGGATGGACATCCTCATGAATACCCAATGTTGGGTCTTCGTCACGAGAAATGATATCCTTAGGTGGTAAACTCGATTGAGTCATGGTATAAACCATGCTCACTTTGTTGTATTGGATGTGATCTATTTTTTATTGTTAATGAGACAGGTAGTTTGTCAACATTTCCACAGATGTCATTAATGATACGTCTCAATAATCTATATTAATATATGAATTAGAGAACCATATAATTGAATTTAGATATCGAAATCATAACGGGCATAATCTTCGTAACTCCAACTATGAATCTTATACACTACAAAAGAATAAATAACAAGTAAGAGATATACGGAATTTACTCCATAATATATCTTTCGACGCTTAAATCAGTTATCTTTCTAAGTAAATGGAAAGATAATGAGGAAATAAATGTAAGACTTAAAAGAGAATGGAGATGTGTGGATTGGAGGGTTTTACTCCTTTTCGTACACTCAAGCAAGAGTGTTTTTTTCCTCCTTTTTCTTATTTGTGAGAAAATGTATTTATCGCTTAGGGTATTGTTCGACTGGTTAGCATTTAAATTCGTTACACGTGTCCAAAGTCGTATCAAAATAGTTATGGGGAGGCGTTACTTTTGATATATAACTGTCATTCTAAGTTAATGAGGTAACCGCTTGGTTATTAATGGCAAGATCGTTTTAACCGTTTTTTGGATCGAGTCATTAATTAGCTCGTGACTGTCCTTCAGTTTTTTGTAACTGACCACTTAGATCCTTCAATTTAATTAATACCCCTGGGAGTTATTACTCGATTGTTTAGATTGACTTTATTGCTTTTTTGTTTAGGCCGTTGGAGTTTTGATTATTGATCCAAATTTGTGTTGGGCTGATGCACCTTGAGACATACTTATCATGTTTAGATGACTTCTAGTGAATATTGACTGTTCCTTTTCTTGTTAATTGTAGAACGATTGAAACTATTATGGTATGTGGCCTTTAGACATTTTATAAATGTGGTGTCTTTTAAAATAATATGAGAATGAGATTGATGATTTTTAAGAGATTTATAACCAATTGTCAGTTAAATTTATAAAATCAAATAAGTCTAATGAATATATATTGTCAAGAAGATTAGTAAATATGCCTCTTGTTGCCTAGTGGAAGATTTTCTTTTGAAAAGACCACATTAAAGCCTCGGCTACAAAATTCTCAAGATTATTACTTATGAAAAAAATTAAACCATATATTAAAAGTATT
>JAODPA010029573.1:0-12545 GCA_025585075.1 Nepenthes mirabilis
TAAGAAAGAAATTTTAAAAAATATTGGAGAAATTAACCCATGTCAGCTTATCGTGCTGCCATTGTGCTCTCTATGTGAACTTACACAGGTGTTCATCTGTATTAAAAAATTATATGTCAATATATGAAAGAACAACAACATAGAATGATTGAAGACACGAGTTTATCACAACATATATGCAATGGATAACTCATATGTATCTCAATCAACATTTCAACTGTTTTATCCAACAATAGAAATATGTAGCAACAAAAGAGGTGGTTCTAGCAAACGAGATTTGTATTCTTTCATACAAAATCAATATAAATCACAACCAATAAGTAAAAATCAAACATCAACTAAACTATTTGATTAGTTACAACCCGATTATATTTTCAATTGATCAGAATTTTAAATATTGGAATAGTAGAAAGCTAACAACTATATACTTGTGTCAATGGTGTAGAATCTCTTAACCCCACAAGTAAATATAATGTCATCTGAGTCGATTTTTATTACTGCCAATTGAGTAATAAACAAAAAAGAAGTATGATAATATCAAAGATAATAAAAATGTATATCTTATTCAATAAATTGTCATATATAGAAGATCATATAAAAAAATTTTGGTACATCTCTAGGTTCGAGTTGCTGTACGAATTGAGAAGCCAGTCAATCTTTCCTTATGAGTTGAACTGGAGCGGATCCGATCTCCATCCCTGATAACCTAGATTTTACACACCGCAATCGACAAACAACAGATCAAAGGACGGTGAGACTCGTTCTTTGATATATCTTTTGACGCTCAAATTAGAAATCGTTCTACGGTAAAGAGAAAGATAGGTGGAACACAAAGTGTGCAAATGTGCGTAGGGAGGGGATTGAGTCGATAGTGGAAAAGTAAGCTCTAACAGGTGTACTCGTGGGTGAGTGGCTTTAGAGATGATGCACTCACATGCAGAGTGGCTTGAGAGGTGGTGCCATCGCAGGCAGAGTGGCTCAAGAGGTAGTGCTAATTCTTCCTCTTTGAATTCTCTAGGTAGAGGATTAGATCCCTCTTCCATGTACCGGAGTAGAGGGATTTATAGACCTGGGGCCAATATAGCTTTCTTTGGACTTCAAGGTTGACATTTTCTCTCCCTGTTGCCCCGCAATTGGACAGTAAAGTGATAATTACAGCTCTTTTTCTTACAGATGCTAGAGGACTACACGTGACGTCTTGGGAGAAGCCACTGTGCGGGCAGAAGCCTTGTGGATATTGGCTAGGTACTAGGACAGTTATCGTGGCCGCGTATGATTGGCTTTCCTTACCCGCGCATGCTGTGCTATCTGATCCATTTGCAGCCATGCAAAAGGGACTATCATAGGCACCGCTCCGCGTGTAATCCTAATCTTCTACACCCGCTATAGAGTCTTGAGTCAATCCAATTAGGCCTTCTGTACTACTGCCTGGGCCTTCGAATGGATGAATTACGCAGTGGTTGGTGCTACCTGGGCTTCTCTTCTACTAGTGCCAGGCTCCCCAAGTCTCAGTTTTACGCAAATGCCTATTGGGCCATCAACTTCCTCCAAGCCACGCCTTTAGCCAGCCCAAGGCCCTTTGAACCAATCACTAGCCTCCCATGTCAGGAGGCCTAACTTGTTGACTCCCGATATGTGACTAATGGGATACTTGTTATAGGTTTGCGCGCAGGTGCCTTCCCTAGGTGCTTGCAGATTTGCTACTCAGTGTGGCAAGATTTAATTTGCTGTCTCTGGCAAGATTTGGGGCAATTTTTTAAACTTGGTGACTTTCTGACATCAACGCTATCTTTTCGATTCAATATCGTTGATCACTTTTCCGATTATAAATAGAGGGGATCTCTATGTCTTGCTCCACGTATCTTCTTCACCAACCAAGCGAGGTGAGAGTCCGAAACCAGCATGGAGCCAACTCAACGACGAGCTAAGATCGGTGAAGATTCTTGCCCAAATTTCAAAGTAGGAGCAGAGGATGCGTCTTAAGTCTACCTTGGTTTTCCTCTTTGGAATGGGTGGCCACCTTGGTTCCCCTCTTTTGCCTCCAGCCTTGGCCTTAACTTGCCCAAGACAAGTGAAGGCCTGAGTTTGGACGGCCACCGCCCCTAGAAGTTCCTCTAGTACGGACTTGAAGGAGAGGTGGTTTAGCCCCGGGGTGAGATGCCATTCTCCTACAACTCTCAGGAGAATTGTCTTAGTGTTAGCTACTCGTGAGGGGCACCTTTTCTTCTTTGCATCCATGTCAAATCTAAGTTGTTGTCTCCATAACGTCCTCATAGGAATTGACATCCTCAGAGACTTGGACTAGGTTTGGTGGATGGTTTTGAGGTGGTCACTCCCCACTCCGGGTGGGGGCTTCTTGCATGCTCCGACCATAGCCCCCTTATTTCAGCGTTATAGTCAAGAAGGAGGCTTGTTTCCTACAATTATCTACCCTGAAGATTGGTTGAAAGGCCATAGTTGGGTCATTGCTCCATATATTTTTGTTTTCTTTTGTGTTGTATGTTTGCTGTTGAAAGTTTGTATTTTATAAAAGGAATTAATAAATGGAACTACCCGAATATTATTTGTTCTTGTACTACACGGCTCCAATATTCTTGTCTTATTTTGAATAGTTGGTGCGCTTGAATGTTGTTTGACATCTGACAATCTAACAATCCGAGGGGCTAGTGACTCGGTCTTCTGGCAATCTAGACTCACGGCACTCCATTCTGAATACATGGTCGGGATGCAAGCCGGTCTGATCAGCCTCGCTCCGCCATGGTTTCAGGTGCCAAGCCATCATTGCCTGTGTGGCACCATCAACTCGCTTGCGCAGGTGTTAGAATTACTGGCCGCTTGTGGTCCTCATAGAGAGGCATCGCGTCCGTTGCCATAATTGACTTGGTTGACTGATGCATCATGGCACTTCGCCGTGTGGACACGTATCACGATCATTATGGTGGTGTACCCCTTGGATTCTTCATGCGATGCCGTTTCAGGGATAGGTTTCGATTATTTAAGTGCTAACCCCTGCCACCTCTACACTTTTCTACTTCTTCGAATCGCTCCTCCCAATTCACCTCTTCTTTGACTCTCATCTTCATTGCTGCTCAAGGCGTCATCACGATTCCATATGTTCTTACCAGTAGGGATGTGCTGTCACTGTACAGGTAGTACAATATTTCTAGTTACATCTCGTTCCTTGTTCCCACCGTTGACAATACGGCTTGTGATTCTCATTCGAGGTTTATCACTATTTATGAGGAGTAGCTGAAGGACGGTCTCCGTGTTCTGTTTCCGCACGAGTTGAGTGAGATCCTAAGGGTGTTAGAGATCCTTGTGACTCAACTCCACCCCAATGCTATTCAATACCCTGTTTCCCTGTGTGTACTTTGCCATACCAAGGTATTTTCCTTAGATGCCTGGGGCATGGAAGTGATCATTCACTTTAACCAAGACCTTGACTAAATCTCCCTCGCACCCCGTTCCAAGTACAAAATAAGTGGGGGAAACTCTAATTTGGTGAAGAACTAGGGCCACTTCTTTTTCCTAGCAACTGATTTTGAGTGGTGCATTCCAAATAAGTGGAACAGAGCCAATTGCATATATACTGATTAGGGTCTAAATGTGGCAGAATGAAGAGCTATCAAGCTGGTAAAACTGGTCGAGGACAGTGCCACCCACTTGAGAAACACTGGTGACTGGCTCACCGAAAAAGCATTCTCTAGAGTCAATGTGAGGCGAGAGTGAATGGAGATGACAAGGAGGTCCGCAAAATTTCTCTTCATCACGTCAAAAGAAGGCAGAAAGGGCTGACCTCACAGAACTCTCCCAAAGGGATAGCCAATGGAGCCGAACCGTCTTCTCAGTTGTCCATTATGGATGAGGTTAGGAAGATCGATGAAGCTTGTGTGAAGGCATCTCAACCATCTGCTGGGGGATCCTCATGCCCGGCAACCATTGATCGGCTGGATCCTACGGTCGTGGGTGTTGAGTCATTGTCGGTCCCTGCTATCAATGCTGCCATTTTGGCGAAGGGTTGTTTAGATGAGCTAGTTGGCCTCCTAGCTGATGCTGAGCAACAATTCATGATTTCAATTCCTTTGTCACTAGAGGAATGCGTCTCTGCGCCTTCCACTATTTTTGTTGGGGAGGCGGCACAAGGTGGCTAGGCCGCATAGGAGATGACTGCGAATGAGCTGGAGGCTGAAGCTTCTGGGGACACCGAGCGGGGAAACGGTGAGCCGTATGGAAGGTCGGACCCCATCCCTTTTTTGCCAAACTACTTGGATCCAATGGAGCCTCTTGTCGCTTCCGCTGTAGGAGCATGTGATACTGACGCTGGTGTTATGGGTGAGCCCACTTGGGCTAGAACCCTAGTCAATAACCTTGTCTAGCAAGGAGATAGAGGTCATCCAATCAACTGAGGAGCACACTGAGAGCAATATCGAGATCAATGTTGTCCAAGAGGCACCTCAGTCAGAAGCAACGGCATTAGCGATCTCAGAGAACATAGCATATGTGCCATTGGCTTTGGGTCCCAACACAGCACTGTCATTGTGCGGGGGTTCTTTTTGGGCTTCTTCACCCATAACTCCTCTAGGACTCCCTATTGAGGTGTGGCCTTTTAATGAGGTATGGATCTTATTGTCTCTCTTTTTATATCCCTGTCACTACCTCCATCCACTTACTATCCTCTTGCAGTCACAAGAGGGGGTTCATCTAATGGAACCTTGCCTTCACCAGTGGGATGCCATGCTGTGCCAGTGAGAGGCGGAGATCCTACGCTTGTTGCAGATGCAAACTAAACCAATCATGCTCAGAGAGATGGAAGAGTAGGTGATTCGCCTCGAGTATGACCTATCCGAGCTTAAGGAAAGACTCAAGAGCTCGCGAAGCAAGAATCTTGGGCCCTGGAGCAGACCTCCTTGCTCAAGGATGCTCTTTGTGAAGCTAAGCAATGCTTCGTTGACCTTTGGGGCCAATATGCACAAACCATAGATGAGCTTAGGGCCTGGCATAGTCACAGCGAGCTCGAACCCTTGCTAAGCAATAGGTTTGAAGATGACTTTTCCCATTGCCAACGAATTGTGTCTCTACTTGTACCAGACTTCCCTTTTGGGTACCTCAACTCGAGAAACACTGAGGCACTACGCCGCTCCAAACTAACGGACTTCTCAGGGTCGGCCGAGGAGCCTTCACCACACTAAGGGGGAGGCTCCGCACCTTAGGAAAGTGATGATACTCGAACAAACTGCTATACTTGGCTGTCTGTTGATATGCCTTCTTTGTACATATCAACACTTTAATGAGCAGCCTAATCATTGTTGACGCTTCTGTGCTTGTCTTCGAGTTTCTTCCTACCTTTTTTTAAACATTTTGTTTCTTGCCAGTTAAGCTTTATTACCGCCATCACTGAGCTTTGGTGAGGACACAAGGGTCTGGTTGCACTTATTCCCATGAGAGGAAGTCGTGGTGCTATGAGTTCATGGGTTGGTGCTCTTTCCTACGGGAGGACTTCATCGTATGTCGATGGGTGGGCCTCGCTAGGGCAGACTAGGTTTCATGGCTGAAACCGCCGAGCTCTAGCAGAGTCAAGGTCATCGTTCACAAGATTCTAGTGTTACTTGGTCTCATGGAGGGAGACATCATCGCTTTTGTGCATCTGATCCTAATTCGCTGACCATTGTTGACTGATGGTGCTCGTCACCATTGGAGGGAGTCGTTGTACACATGCTGATAAAGCCTCATAAGGTTTGTTATGGCCACCTAGACAAGGAGGTTTGACTTTTGTCTACAAGCCCCCTGGCCAAGTTATTCATTGGTGCACCGGCCGCTCAACAACGGGTGCTAAGTTTCTAGTTTTGCCTTAGAAGGGCAATTAGTAGGTGAAACACTTTCACCTGGCCTCGGGGCAATTTAGGCCGTTTGATTTTATACAATGACGTGCAAGCACTCATTTTCAAAAGTAATAAATAAAATAATTATTTTATTAATTGAAAAGTGATACACTTTACAAGCATCCGTAATTATGCATGTTTTACTTACCTGGGTTTGGTGAAGAGTTATTGGTAATATTTCTTGAGGTGGGTGGCATTCCATATCCTTGAAACTAGTTTGTCGTTGAGTTCGTAGCTTGTACCCCCCACTTCAGAGAATCGCTAAGATGAGAAATGGCCCCTTCCAATTTGACAAGAGTTTATTCCTATTGGCATTCTTGCTAATTGCCTCTATGCCCTGTAGTACTAGGTTCTCTATCTCAAACTGGCGTACTTTCACCCTTTTATTGTATACTAACGATTCACTATTGATAGGCCACTATGTGGACCCTGGTAGCATTTCTGGCCTCTTTGAGTAGATCAAGATACTCTTTGAGTTGTAGGAAATTGTTGAGCGGGTTAAATCTTTTAACCTTGAGGTTGGGTAGTCCGATCTCTACTAGAAGTGCTGCCTCAGTTCAATAGCATAGGCTAAAGGACGTCTTGTGGGTAGGCTCCCTAGGCATTGTCCTGTATGACCAAAGCACAAAGGGTTGCTTGTTAACCCAAGAGCCACCAACATCTTTCAACTTCGTCTTTAGTCCGTACAGTAGAATTCAGTTCATGACTTCTACCTATTCGTTTGCTTATGGATAGGCAACGGAAATGTGGACTAACCTTATCCTCATATTTGAACAGTACTTGATAAAGTATTTGCCAATGAATTGGGTGGGTTCTGTTATCAATCACTATGACCTCGAAAATCCTAAATCTACACACAATATTCCACCGAACAAACTCTATTGCATTCTTTTCGGTTATTCGAGCAAATAAGGAAGTTTCAACCCACTTCATGAACTAGTTGATACCAATTATGATGAACTTTTGCTGTCCGGATGCGAGGAGTAGAGAGTTCAATATGTCAAGCCCCCATTGCGTGAAGGGCTACAGTGCCTGCAAGGCTTACAATTCTGTGTGTGGCTGACGAGCAATATTATCGTGGATCTAGCAATTTTCGCACTTCTTTATAAACTCCATGGCATCTCGTTTCATCATCGGTTAATAGTAACCTTGCTGCATTACTTTAAAGGCTAGGTTCTTACGATCGATGTGTAACCCGCAGATGTCAAGGTACACTTCACTCAAACACATAGTCGGCTTCTTCTAGTTGAGGCACCACATGTATGGGGTAGAGTGTTTACTTCGATATAGTTTTTCGTTCATGACGGCTTACCAGCCTGTCATCCTCTTGATGTGCTTGACTTCTTCCAAATTTTTTGGTAGAGTGTCATAAGTGAGGTGCCTTCTGTACAGGGCCATTCAACCTTCGTCGCTTGACACTTGAGCACCTCTAGCTCTGGCTCCTCTATGCTAGGAGGGGCCAAAACCTCTCACAAGTCCTGGGCGTATTGCTCCAAGCTTTTGATCACTATTGCCTTGGCTAGTTGGTCCGTCTTCCAATTATCCTCCCTCAAGATATGCATTATCTTGACTCTATCAAACATTTAGGTCATGCCTTTTTCTCTAGCGAGATATTTTGTGAGCATAGGGTGGGACACCTCGTAGTTTCCAAAGACTTGATTGACAACTAACTTTGAATCACTGTAGATGATTAGGCTCTTTAAGCATTCCTTGGCCAACTGGAGCTTAGCTAGTAAAGCTTTATAGTCGGTCATATTATTGGTGGTTGAAAATCCAAGGGTCAATGAGTATTTTATCTTCGACCTATCAAGAGTTTTCAGGACCATGCCTACTCTACTACCTGACTACATCAAGGACCCATCTACTTACAGCATTTGGGTTGGGATCTCTTCTTGCCAGAGGATGCTTTCGCAGAGATCTAGGCCGCCTAGAATCGATATTGTCATTTCAACAATGAAGTCCACAAGAGCCCAGCCCTCTATGGCTAGTCTTCGTCAAAATTTCACATCCAACTCACCTAATTCAATGGTCCACTTCATCAGGCATCCAGATGTATTAGGTTTTTGGCAGATCCCCTTCAGGGGTTGATCTGTCAGGACGACGATCTTATATGCCTAAAAGTACGTTCGGAGTTTTTGGGCAGAATAGATGAGTGTTAGGGCAATCCTTTCAGCTCGCATGTAATGGGCCTTAGTGTCCGTTAGGATCTTACTGGTATAGTACACCAGTTGTTGAATATCAGTATGCTGCCAGATCAAGATCGAACTTAGCGTTATATTCGAAACCATCATGTATAGGTACAGGTCTTTTCCTTCTTCTAGAGACATCACGAAAGGGGGACTAGTGAGGTACTCTTTTAACTATTGGAAGGCTTCCTGGTAGTAAACTACCTACTGAAAACCGTTTGCCTTTGCTCCTTCCAGAGCCTTGAAGAAAAGAAGGTATTTTTCTGCTGATTTTGCTAGGAAGCGGGAGAGTGTTGCAGGTCTCCTAGTGAGCCTTTGGACTTCTTTCATGGTTCGAGGCGGGGGCCATATGCATGATAGTTTTTATCTTCTCAGGATTTGCTTTGATTCCCTATTGCGAGACGATAAAGTCTAAGAATTTTTCAGATGATACTTCGAAGGCACATTTTTTGGGTTTAACTTCATCTGGTGTGCCCAGAATATCTCAAAAGTCTCGCCAAAGTCATAAATATGTTTGTCGGTGACCTTACTTTTGACGAGTATATCATCTGTGTACACCATCATATTTCGACCGATTTAAATTTTGAACATTTTGTTCATAAGCCACTGGTACGTGGCTCCCACTTTTTTAGGCTTAAGGATATGACCTTATAACAATACGTCCTTTAGTCAATTATGAAAGAAGTGTGCTTCTCGTTCTCATGACTCATTCAGATCTAATTGCAACCTGAATAGGTATTCATGAAGCTCAACAATTTGTATCCAGACGTGGAGTAACCAATAAGATAATCCTCGATAGAGGAAAATTGTCCTTGGGGCACGTCTTATTCACATCAATGAAGTTGATACACATCTGTCATTTTCCATTGCACTTCTTGATAAGAACCACGTTGGACAACTAGTTTGGGTATTAGACCTCCCTGATAAAGCCTGCCTTGAGAAATTTCTTTACTTCCGCTCATATGGCAACCAACTTCTTGACAGAGTGATTTCTCCACTTTTTCCTGATAGGTTTATGATCAGGATTAAGGCCCAAGTTATGAATCACTACTCCAATCGGTATCCCTAATATGTCGGTGGGAGTCCATGCAAAAATATCAGAGTTTTGCCGAAGGAAGGTTATAAGTTGATCATGTAGGTATCCTACTAGTAAGCTCCCAATCTGTACGCATCTCTCAGAATTGTTTGGGTCCAATGAAATCTGATCGGTCGTCTCACCGGACTGGGCTTGCTACAGAGTAGCCTCATCCCAGTGGTCAAAATCATTAGTTGGTCGGTCTGCAACCACCTATGTGACCTGCGACGAGTAATACATCCGACCAATCACTGGGTTGCCCAAAGCTTTCCCAATGTCGCACACTGTTGAAAATTTTATTTTTAAGTGCAGGATCGACGTCATTACTACAAAAGTAGTCAAGCAGGGTTGTCCTAAGATAGTATTTTAGATCAATGGTAGGTTAACTATAAGGAATGTGAGCATACGAGAAGTTATCTTCGGGTGCGTTCCTAATGTGACATCTAATTGGATTATTCTTTAAACTGGCACTAGTTCATTATCCAGTCTGTATAAGGGTCCCTCGGCCAACTTCATCTAACTTTTTTTTAGTTCAAGTTTGAAAAATGTATCAAGATATAGAAAATTACAAAAACTTACATTATCAACAAATACTCATTTCAACTAGCAGTCAACCGTACCATCCGAAGCGAGCATAGATACAACCAGAGGATTCGAATGGGGAGTATGGATATCTTTCTAGCCTCAGCGGTAAATCAGGCCAAAAAGTGCTTCGGATTTTCATCTCGGCCTTGCCGACTGCAGACTAGGTGCTAGGGATACTTTTCCTTTCTTTGACTGGAGGCAAATTGTGATAAAAAGCAGTCGGTCAACTCTTGAAATGACTGGATTGAGTTTGATTGTAGGAAATAGAACCAAATTTGAGTATTCCTTTTATGGGTTAGAGGGAAGCAAAGACACATGGTGGAGGCATCTAGATCCTGAAAGTCTAGAAGGGTACAAAAGTGATCCAAGTGGGTAGGCATTTTGAACTTGTAAGGGAGTAATTGCGTCCAGATTTTCCTTGTGAACAGTGACCTTCTCAAGCTAGCAGTGTGTTGGTCTGTACTTCCTTTGAACACGTGTTGTTCAACATTCCTTATCATTTCTTCCATCCGGAATGAGAACGTAATCCTCTTGGTATTGAGGAAGGTCCTTGACTTTGAGTGGTTTGGAGAGATATTCTAGTTGGGGCAGCCATTGGCCCTTGGTGGGCGCGTGCTACAAGAGGCTTCTCTATGGGCTGGGGGCCTCCTGTCATCACGAAAATAGAGTGGGTTCTACAATTTTGGGCTCTCTTCTCGATTCGTATGACTCAGTTGGCCCTCCAGGTGGATTGAGGCCTAGTCACTCGTGACCACTTGGGCTTTGAGGTTGTCAGGCCAGTGGGTTTTCTCTGCTAGGTGCTTCTTCCTCTGGGATCTTCGCTTGGAACCCAATGTTTGGGAGGTGGAGGAGTGAGCCCCCTGCTGTTGTCCATCTAGACTCATGCAAATGATTTAGAGTATCTTAGACATATTCTCCATCTAGGCAGTGAGTGCATGCATGTCAAGGGATGGTTGACCGCCCTCACGGTTACCCGTTGAGGGGTTGTTGCCATAGGAGGTGACATTTCAAGCTGGTGCACTGGCTTATACCCGGTGTTGACCATTCCTTTCTTTTGCAAATGTGGTGGCTTGACTTTCTCAATCATTTTCCATAAACAATGCTAATGATACGTTTATGGATTCGGATTATTGTATGGATTGGGGAGCCGTTTGATTTTTCCTTATGAGTTGAATAGGAGTGAGTTTAATCTCCATCCATGATAACTTAGATCCTACATACCACAACAAACAAATAAGAGGACGGCGGATGGCATGACCGCTCACGATATATCATCCAATACTTAAATTAAAAATCTTTTTACGGTGAAAAGAAAGATAGGTTGAATGCAAAGTGAGCGAATGTGCATAGGGAGGGGATTGAGTCGACGGTGGAGGACTAAGTTCTCAAAGGTACACTCATGGGCCAAGTAGTTTTAGAGGTGGTGCACTCGTAGGCAGAGTTACTTGAGAGGCACTGCTAATTCTTCCTGTTTGAATTCTCTAGGTAGTGGATTGGATCCCCCTTTCACATAGGAGAATAGAGGGATTTATAGATTTGGGCCTAGTATAGTTTCTTTGGGCTTCACGGCTAACGTTTGTTCTCCCTATTGCCCTGCACCTGGGGAGTAGAGTGATAACCATGGCTCTTTTTCTTTGGGATGTCAGAGGATTGCGCATGACATTTTGGGATGAGCTACTACGATGGCAGAAGCCCTACGGATATTAACTAGGCTGCTAAGACAGTTGTCGTAGATGCGCATGACTGCCTTTTCCTGACTGCACATGTTGTGTTATTTGAATCGTTAGTGGCTATGCAGAAGGGGCAATCATGGGCGTTGCTCCGCTTGCAATCCTAATCTTCTGCACCCCGCTGTATAGCCTCGGGTTGACCCAATTAGGCCTTCCGTGCTACTGTCTGGGCCTTTGAATGAATGAATTGCGTGGTGAGCTGTCACTACTTGGGCTTCTCTCCTACTAGCGCCGGACTCCCTGGGTCTTGGTTTTAGGGAAATGCCCGATGGGCCATCAACTTCCTCCTGAGCCGGCACAAGGGCCGCTTGACCCATCACTATTCAATCCTTTTGAATAGTGATGGTGAAAAAGAGTTCTAACAGGCAGCAACATCAGTGGCAAAGCAAGTGAAGTTTGAGGAATAAGGTAATTATTAGTTATAATTTTTTTTATTTTTATAGATTATAGTATTGAATATTGGCTTAATAAAATAAAATAAGAAATATATATTCATAATACATTGCATTTTCTTTTTCTAATCTTCTGTGCGCTCTCTCGAACTCGAATGCTAGACTGAAAAGCGGCACAGCCTGGCTCAAGTGGGCTGCACTCCATACTGGGCTAGGGTTAGGTTCCTGTGCCAACATGATATAACCCATTTAATAATGCTGGCCAATATACTTGATCGCATGATGTCGTGTGATTCCATTTTATTAACATGAAAATCTCAAACATCATAATTGATGCCCATATCACATATATTATGACACTTGGATACCGTATATAATATAGAATTTAAATAATTAATTTGATTAAGTGAAAATTTTAAGAAAATGTTTTGATTTGGTTAAAAAAAAATTAAGTATAAGGTGGCTTAAAAAAATATTTGATAAGCACAATAGTCATGCATAAGTGTATTTGAATAAAAATTATAACACTTGATGGCACTTATATGACGACTAAAATTAGCTTTTACACTTAACCTATGCATGATTGGTATGCATATACTAATTTGCTACTTAAGAAATTTCTATTGTTTTTTTGTATATTTCTCACAAACTTTTTAAAGAAAAGAGAGAATGAAAAAAAGGAGAAAAGAGAAGAAGGA
>JAODPA010029584.1:0-12545 GCA_025585075.1 Nepenthes mirabilis
ACTTGTAAATTTTATCTAAATAATACTGACCCTATACATTTACTAATCTCAGTTTTGAAATTATAAAATAATAAATTATTTACTAATTTATTACTTTGTTAATCTCATTTATAAGGCCCGAAATATATAAAATACTCCCTGTAATATAAGCGTTAAACATCTCACTAAATGCCCCCACCGTCCGAACGCAACCTGACACTCTATTTCAGAGGAAACAATGCCCCAACAAATTTTTTTCTTTTAGTAAGTTTGGTGTCCAAGCAGTCAACTTTGTGTATTCGTTCATCAATTACTATGATTTTGGGTAATCGAAATTCTATCCCATCAGTACAATATTTATCTATCCATATCATAGAGTAAGGACGGCAATTAAATCGTCTAGGAGATATTAAACCGTGCGTTTCTGAGTATAAAAACACTAAATTAAAGGGCATAAATGGATTGTTCAAACGTGTAATTGGTTGGTGAGAAAATAATAAAAAATTTAGTTTTCTCTCTCACTGTTCATCACATCCATGGAGGTGGTTACTGTTCATGGATTGCAGCGCTCATCTGTTCCATCTGAAGGCGTACTTCCGTTTATCATTTAACCCAACAATTCCTTACCAGATTCAAGCTACATATTGTGATTAGAGAGCCGCCTAGTTTGATTCCTCAATTTCGACAGTGAGCTGCTCATCCGACTGTTGAACACCAATTGCAGAAGGTGAATATCAAGCTTGGAATTCAATTATGGATAATAGAAACAAGCAAACCATTTACAAGAAGATTTGCGAGATGAGAGAAATCATGGGAAATCAGGAATTTCAGTTGCCTGAAACACTCCACTGCGCAGAGCAGTAATGGCGTAGCAGCAGCAAGTTGGAGTTCAACCCGAATACACCCTGAATCAGCGCAATGAAAAACTCGAATCTTCTGTTGGCCATCGGCCATTAAAATTGTAAATATAAGGAACATAAAAATTAACAATAATTTTTAACTTGAAAAATTTTTTTTAATTAAAAAAAATTATGGGACAAATTTTAAAAAGTTTCACTATATAAAATTAGTTATACAAATCTTAGAGACAGAATACCAATAACCTACTCAAGACAGGATAAGAAAAATAATCTTCAGAGTAAGGAAACCTTTTTTTCATCTTTTTATCTATATTTTTCTTCTTTCATTCCTCTCACTGGTAGTGCTCCCTGCTCACTGATTTCACAAGTGTAGTAGTGGTGAACGGTGAGGGCTTCCTTCCGCACTTGACTCTACTCTATTCCACCCTCTATTCCACACATGGTTCACCCACATGCCGCTCATGCACACAGTTTTTGGAAGTGCCTGGTGCGTTTTATAATAATTCCCAGCCGATATCCCATCTGCTCACCTATCTTGATCTTGTAGAGGATTTGTCACGCTAACTTTGTCGTTTTCTATACTTTCACTAGTTTTCGCGCTTTTTTACAGACGGCGCATGCATTGCCAGTTTGGATGGGTGCCCTGCAAGACTGCCAATTACTTTGTAATGCCGCCTGCCTACCTTGTAGTGACCTGCTCTACAAAGTTGCTTACCAATTCTGAAAAGTCAACTATCTACACTACAAAGCCTACCACATACTTTTTAGAGTCTGGTGCCTATTATGCAAAGTTATCTACCTGCTCTTTTAGATTGACCCCTCTGAACTGGCATTGCTTGGTCACCCCTGTGCATTAGCGCCCTTAGTTGGCTTCTACGACCAGCCTCCCTGGCTCTTCTCGCTATATAACCGGCCGCTGTTGGCTGGCTTCTTACAGGTTGACTTCTTTGTTACCTGGCTGCCCGGCTGATCATCCTCTTGTAGCCCGGTTGGCCGTGGCCCTGCAAACTTTGCCCTTGCCCTCAACCTAATTTGCAGCACTTCTGCTCCTCAGCCAATCGGCTTTCTTGCTAATCGGTCGACCGCTCGCCATGCGCGCACTTCCTCACATAAGTTTCGTATGAACCTCCAATAATTTTTCATTTGTTAAGTTACCTACAAGTATGTGATCAAATTCAACACAATAGTGAGACATCAACGTCAACAGTAGTAGCCCCACAATGGAAATCAATCGAGCTTCAATGGAGATCTAGAACTGAACCTCACACGTAGCCTTACAACAAAGATAGCCGCAGCAGCAGCTAACAATAGCTTTGATTCCCTCCCCCTCTCTCTCTCCCAACCGAATCGAACCTTCTCCTCCTCCATCTCTCTCTCTCTCTCTCTCCTTACTGAAATTCTATTGCAACAGAAATTAGGTGGAAGAAGAAGAGGAGTATTTGGTTGCTGAGTTGAAGGCCTATAAATAAAATTTCCAGGGAGGAAATCGTGTTGCTTGGGCGGCTAATGGTTGATCCAAACAGGCTCGGCTATTGATACGTGCTCCATGGCCGCATGTGAAAGATCGACGGCGAAGTGTGGCGAGGGCTAAGGGAAAGGGGGTTCTGACGGAGGAGAAGAGGGGAAAACAGAAAGAATGAGAGAGATAAAGAGAACGAGACTGGGTAAGAGAGGGGAGAAATAGAGAGAGAGAAAGTGGAGACAACAACATTAATGACAACAACAGAAGGATTAGGCAAAGATCTATCATCAGCTTTGAACTAGATCGGCCCTGTTATGCCTGTCGTATTGGTCTTCAGCATGATGTTTAGCAACTGCTCCTTGCCCTTGAAGATTGTTAATGTACTCAGATTCAGCATTCATCCTTCGATAGAAGTCAGTGCTTGGTTACTGGAGAACAAAATGTTGTTTCCTCAATCGAAAAATGATGTGATTGAGCGGGCAATCATCCAAACAATGTCGTAAACATATAAACCAGATGCATTCAAGTCAATGGAGCCATTGCTAAGTCGGTTCCACCGAGAAATGAAATCCCTCATTCTGTCTGAGTCAGGTGTGTGAGGGAGAAGTGTGAGAAATCCATTAGCAGTCTTTGCAAGCTTGGGGCAAAGTAGTGGTTTAGAATCTAAGATGGTGGATAGCCAAGAAGTAGCTATCCAAACATACCCGGGTTCCATCATGTCAAACTGCGCCGTCGTCTCGAGAAGCAAAGTACCAAAGTACGTAATCGTGTGCACAACAATAACTCGAGATTCCATCATCTTGATCTTATGAAGTTCACCCATCACCTGAGCTCCGCTTGCTATTATGTTGGGAGGAAGTGCTGCTTTATACGAGATTCTGCAGCGCCTTACAGCGAGCTCATCCCCTAATGCAGTGATGCCATTTCTGCTATGACCATCATCAATGAAATTTGCTACAACATGTGCCCAGCCAAAATAGCTAATCATTTCTGCTATGTTGGTCATCTGAAAGAGATCATTGGGAGCTGTTTGAAGAAAATAAGGATGCTGGGTGGGTGAAAGCATGGGATCCAATGCTGTGAAAGACAATAGTGGGACATGGAGTTCATTGGCAAGATATGAGAGCACCGGGGCCAATACAGAAATTTGTGGACCAATTATGGCAATAGTATCCTTCTCCATGAACTGCAATGCTCCCATGATGATGAGAAATCCGCTGTAGTTGGCATCATGCACTCGAAGAGAAAGCCTATGGCCACCAAGTAAACTAGGATCAGAATTTATGTCTTCAACAACAGTATCCTTCTCCATGAACTGCAATGCTCCCATGATGCTGAGAAATCCGCTGTAGTTGGCATCATGCACTTGAAGAGAAATCCTATGGCCACCCGTTGCTTCCTGAGCCACATTCTAGTTGCAATTAGGATGCTAAAATAATGAAAAAGATATTGAGATAGTCTCACTGAGATGCCAACCAATTTTGTTCCGCCATAGAGGAATTGATGTCGCTTCTAGAAGTTGAAATGTGTCGAGGTGGAGAGGTTCATATGAAAAATCAGGTTTAATGGAAATGTCAATTTGTGCAATCGTCTGAACAGAGGATGCAGATATACCGTACGGCGTTGGCATGAAACTGGACAACTAGGACTCGTAGGGCTTGCAAGATTGACTGCAAGTCGCCCGGCAAAAGAAGACGAAGGCTGCTCCTCAGGTGGGCCTTGAATATCATTACGTGCCCTGTTGGTGGAGAGAAGGCCCTGTCGTCCCTACTCGGGACCCTCCACGCAATATCCTTAGGGATATTGAACTCAATGGACAATACTTTCACGTCACCCTCTCGAAGAACAGAGGAGATGTTGGCAAAGGAGGCCATGGCTGACAATAAGGCTAGGGTTTCTTTGAGGAATGAGAGAAAGTTGAAGACGAAGAAGACGAAATAAGGAGACGTGAGAGAATATTCAAAACGAGGAGGGAAACTTAAACGGTGAAAGTGTGAAACGCCTTAAACCACCTCAGAAAGGACGCCATCATTTCTGCCACGTGTCACCTCCCTAATTGGCCCTTCAAAAAGCAAATCCTCTGACACATTAATGGCCTGGATATCCGCCCAACCAAAAGAAGACGTGTGTTTACTTTTGGCCTGACAAGTCGGTTAATGGCCACGCGTCAATCAGAGCTCGCAGAAAGTCTTCCGGATTCTGGCTAAAGACGGTCAACAGCTCAACATTCTTCTCCGGAACTGACCAAAAACGGTCAACAGTTCCGGTCAACTTTTTCCTTCGAAACTGACCAAAAAGGGTCAACAGCTCCGGTCAACTTTCTTCTCCGGAACTGACCAAATACGGTCAACAGCTCCGATCAACTTTCCTCTCCGCCTTTCATAGAATCCTCCGGGATCCTTAAATAATGAAGGGCAGTGAGGGAAATCCCATCATGAACATGCCGGAGGTCAGAATTCTGGCCACCGGTATGGGGGGTTAGTGATGGGTATATCATAATATGGGATTGCTCATGGTCAAAGAAGGCCCAAATGGCCTGCTGGACGGTCAACTCAAATAACAGCCCAAGAGGAGGCGAATGCCCAAATCCTAAAAGGCCTAAGACGGTCAACGCCAGCATTGACCGTCGAGACACCAGCAGGCGGCCAACTCGCGTACAGATGGTCAACTAGAGCATTGACCGGATGTACTATAGCAGTAGGCCCAAAAAGGCGTTAAACCTGCTACGACCCAGGCCCAAATTGGTAGGCGAACTCGTGCACGAAAAGCAACGATCTTTTCATGATCACACGCTTTCCTAAAAGCTGATTTTCTCCAAAAAATGTGGCAATGAACTCAACGCCAACAAAACGGTCACAAAAGCATGAAAGAGAGGAGATGATCTGAATATCCGTTGTATTGTTCAGAAAAAAAAGATCCATCAAATCACGTCCGTCAAGCCCACTAACTTAGAGAAGGCCGCCATTGCCAGTCCAAAAGAACACGCCACCTTGCCCAGAGAAGGTGGTTCTTCTGCTGTCCATAAAAGTTTAAGGTCTTCGTTTTAGAACACACAGATACACGCATACGCATACTCATACACACATGCTCACAAACGCTCACGCATACTCACACAAAAACAGAAACTCTCGTATTCACTCTTTAACTTGTCTTCCTGAGAACATTGAGAACAAGCTTCTTGAAAGACTTCCTACGGTCTCACTCACGAACGCTTACAGAGTTCGAATAGAGGCTCATATTCTCTTTCTCTCTACACAAGCGCTTGTCCTCCAATCCCACCAAAGGCCTCTAGATTCCAGGAGACCCTTTCGACTTTCTGAGAATCATTTCCTAAAATTTCCACGCTTTCAGGACGCCGCTTTCACACGCTCTTGGTGAGCAGGGAGCGAAAACTCACATTCTCAACAGGCCAACACTCCCGACCATCCTACTCTCTCTTTCTCCCCTTTACTTATTAGTTTACATTCATTGCTTCGTGTTGGCCGAAAATAGGGCGGCCTACCAAACAGAGGCACAAGGAATCGAAGAAAAGGAATGAGAGCGAGAATAATGACAACAATATTTACGTGGAAAACTCTTTTCAATCAAGGAAAAAAAATTACGGGACGTTGAGTCCGTAAAATTGCACTATGTATGAGATAAGGGTTACAAACAGTAAGGCGGAAATCTACGCACACAGTCGGACCTTCTTCCTCTCCTCTGTTTTCCTTTCTTGCTCTCACACACACACACGCACCACTCTGCTCTCTTCTGCTTGCTCACAATAACTTCTCCCACTTTTTTTCTTACTCGTCACTAACGAGCCTACTTACACATATAGATAAGTACAAGAATATACTAAGAACTCAGCAGCAGTTGGATCACCACGCCGCTATCCATGGTTGGTACACAACTCCCAAGAAGTATGTTTTAGTACAGTAGCAGGTGGCGCATGCCTGCAGCATCAGCAACAGATCTACAGACTTTATGTTTCCAAAGTTACCTAAACAGGCAGGTCAACCTACTTCCTTTCAGGCACAGCAGGAGCTCTGTATTGCCTTAAAAAGTCGATCAAGCTTATTGACCGTCCTTCCAAACAGACCAGTCAACATGATATTGACCGTCCATCCGGTCAACACCCCGTTGACCGCCATCCGGTCAATGCTCCGTTGACCGGAACTTCTTCACGAGAGAGATTTTCAACAAACTTTCCCTCTCGATCGTGAGGAAGTTAATTCCATTAGCCCGACCATCTTGCAGCATGCCTCATTCTTTCCTCTCTGTAGAATCTTCGTCATCATGTCTACCACGTTCTCTTCCGTGCTAATTTTGTCCAATGACAGAAGACCTTCCTCCAGCACCTCTCGCACCCAATGATATCGAATATTAATGTGCTTGGACTTGGAATGGAATGAGGAGTTCTTACATAGATGAATGGCACTCTGACTGTCACAAAGTACCACATATTTCTCCTACTTGATGCCTAACTCTTGAACGAACTCCTTCATCCACAGCATCTCCTTGCAGGCTTCTGTAGCTGCAATGTATTCGGCTTCAGTTGTGGATAGACTTACACACTTTTATAACTTGGATTGCCAAGAAACAGCACCGCCCGCAAATTTCACCAAGTAGCCCGAAGTGGATTTGCGTGTGTCAATATCTCCGGTCATATCCGCGTCTGAGTATCCCACCAACTGCGGTTATCACTTCCAAGACACAAACGTATCTTGGAAGTTCTCCGAATATATCTCATGATCCATTTTACTGCGGACCAGTACTCCTTTCCCGTATTTGATAGAAACCGGCTAACTGTCCCGACGGCATGAGCTATGTTCGGTCTGGTGCATACCAGAGCATACATCAAGCTTCCCACAGCTGATGAGTAGGGAACGCCTTTCATGTATTTCTTCTTGTCATCCGTAGTCAGACATTGAAGAGTGCTCAGCCTGTAGTGATTTGCCAACGGTGTACTCACGGGCTTCGATTTCTCCATGCTAAATTGTTGGAGCACTTTCTGAAGATAGTTCTCTTGTGACATTCACAACTTCCTTACCTTTTGATCGCGTAAGATTCTGACTCCCAGAATCTGTTTAGCTGATCCAAGGTCTTTCATGGCAAATGATCGTCCAAGCTGCTCCTTCAGCTTCTTCATTCGGTCTCCATTGCGCCCGACGATCAGCATGTCATCTACGTATAGAAGAAGAACAATAAAATCATCATCCATGAATTTCTGTACAAATACGCAGTGGTCACGAGTTGTCTACCGGTACCCCTGACTGGTCATGACGGACTCGAATTTTTTGTACCACTGCCTGGGGGCTTGCTTTAATCCGTACAGACTCTTTCTTAGACGGTAGATAAGTTTCTCCTTCCCCTTGACTTTGAATCCTTCTGGTTGTTCCATGTAAATTTCTTCCTCAAGTTCACCATGGAGGAATGCAGTCCGGACGTCCATTTGTTCCACCTCTAAGTCCTGGGCAGCAGCCAGGCCTAGTACAACCCGGACGGAGGACATTTTAACAATCGGGGCAAAGATCTCATCAAAATCAATGCATTTTTGTTGACTGAAGCCCTTCACCACCAACCGTGCCTTGTACTTAGGCTTCTTGGCATCCTCATCCTGCTTCAAGCGATAGACCCATTTGTTCTTGAGGGCCTTCTTCCTCTTAGGAAGTCTTACCAAATCAAAGGTGTGATTTTCATGAAGGGAGCTCATCTCCTCCTTCATGGCTTCCAGCCATTCCTTTTTATCGTTGTCCTTCATTGCCTCTTCATAGTCCTCAGGCTCTCCAGCATCAGTGAGCACGACGTATTCATTTGGTGACAGACGGACGGATGGCCGTCTGTCACGTGAGGACCGTCTAACAGAGACATTCCCAACTGGTTGAGGAATAACTTCATCATTGGTGTCATCCGGAGTATGACCTCCCTTTCATTATTCTCAACCGTCTCTTGACTATGATCCTCTTCATCCAATGATGCTGGACGGACAGCTTCATTACTTACTTGGTCCGTTTGCTTATCGTCACACTTGGCGTTCCTGCCAATGTCTTCGATTGTCTCATTTTCAACAAAAGTTACATCCCTAGACCGGACAAGTCTTCTGGTGGCTGGATCATAGAACCGGTAGCCCAGTTCATCTTTCCTGTAGCCCAAAAAGACGCACTGCATCGTTTTTGGCTCCAACTTTATCCTTTCGTCTCTTGGGACATGCACGAATGCTTTGCATCCAAATACTCGCAGATGATCATAGGACGGCTCCTTACCCGTCCATATCTTCTCTGCCACTTCACCCATCAGAGGCTTGCTGGGCGACCTATTGATGATGTAGGCCGCGGTCCGGAGTGCTTCTGCCCAGAACGAAGCATGAAGCTTTGCTTTGGAAAGCATGCAGCGTACTCTCTCTAAGAGTGTATGATTCATTCGTTCTGCCACTCCATTCAACTGTGGAGTCTTCGGTGGTGTCCTTTGGTGCCTAATACCATGTAATCGGCAGTAGGCATCAAAAAATCCCAAGTATTCGCCGCCGTTGTCACTACGGACGGCCTTCAGCTTCTTCCTCATCTGACGCTCCACAAGAGCATGGAACTGTTCAAAAATATCAAGAACCTGATCCTTGGTCTTGAGTGGATAGACCCACAGCTTTCTTGAACAGTCATTAATGAAAGAAATAAAATATTGGGCTCCACCAAAAGACTTTTCTCTGAATGGCCCACACACATCTGTGTGAACTAGTTCTAGGAGCTCCGCCTTTGGACCGCACGAGTCTCCATGAAATGAGACTCTCTTTTGCTTTCCAGCCAAGCAATGAGGACACATCTTTTGTCATTCCTCCTTTGTTCTAGTAATCAAACCTTTCTTGGCCAAGCAGGACAGTCCTTCATTACTCATGTGGCTTAGCCTTCTATGCCACAGGTCCATCGTCTCTATGCTGGTTGTGGCATTCACATCTCCTGCCACTGCATAAGCCTTCATCAGATACAGGCCGGAGGCCTTCTTTCCTCTTGCTACAACAAAAGACCCTCTTGTTAGCTTCCACTCGCCTTCACAGAAGGTACTGCAATAGCCTTCATCATCTAGGCGACTGGCTGAAATGACATTCAGTCGAATGTCAGGGACATGATGCACGTCCTTCAACATCAGTTTCGTCCCGTTATTTGTGACTAGGATGATATCTCCTCTGCCTACTACGGAAGATGTTCCTTCATTTCCCATCCTTATTACTCCAAAGTCTCCAGGAGTATATGTGAACAGCTGCCTTCTGGATGTGACATGTAAGGTGGCACCAGAATCGATTACCCAGCTGGACTCTTCGTCCGTCAGATTTGCCATGTCTCCTTCACTTGTCAGCAGGAGACCGCCTGCTGTTACTACTGAGACAGAGGACTTTTCCTCTGCCCGACCACTGTCACCTTTTTCTTTTTTCGTATTTGAAAGAGCACGTTTCGGTGCTACCGTGTTTCGACCCCGTTAAAAATATAGCGGAAACAACAATAAATAATAAATATCTAATACACGTAAATGATATTTAATATCTAGATGATGACGAGATTATCAATCATGCACAATATAAACAATCACAAGCAATAATTAAGAGCGATAAGGATAAAGACTCAATTTTTGGTGACGAAGTGAAAACTCGATACCCACGATATCGAGAAAAATACTCCGGGCTTCAACGACCAGGGAAGCAATGCACTATGAAAATCAACTTACAGCCCGGGTGGTAACGACGCGCTAACCTAGCCGACTTACTCCCGACACGTGATCCCTACCAAGGAACTCCTTGGATTTGCCCGCGGCAACGGAACCGGACACCTTCCGGTCTTCAAGCCACTCTTCCCTCTCGTGCTACTTGAATTGTCAATCACGAACGAGTCTCCTTCTTCACGAACCAAAGTCTCCAACAATGGTAGAAGGATAAAGGTTTCAATGGTGAATGAAAGGTAGTGAGAAAACTTCTATGAACATGTAGAACACTCTTTTAGGATTAGTTTTCTCAAGTTGTGCACCAATATTGAAGCATGAGAGCATTTTCTTCTTAAGGAGGCACGAAATTACTCTGTCCAGAATCCTTAGGGTTGAGAAATATAAGTCCAATATTTATAGTGGAGCCAAAATTTTGTTTAAAAAATCTGCCCGTTGGGCGCGTGCTCGAACGCGCGGCGAGCAGCCGGAGGGTTTCGGTAGAAACCCTGCGGGCGCTCGAGCGGCTGGAGAGCGAGCAGAGAGCGGGCGACATTCTGGTTTATCGGCTCGAGCAGCTATCGAGCGATCAGCGAGCGGCCCCCATTCTGGTTTATGCGCTCGAGCACCAGGCGAGCGGGCGAACTTTGGACGGGCTCAAGCGCGTGGAGGGCGGGCCGAACGGACTTTAACCCGACAACCCACAATCCGACATCAATATAAGAAAACATATGGTTACGGAATATGCCAATAAGACAAATGTCTCTAACAGCATTTTTCCGCTTCCATTTGAAGCAATGCTTCTTAATGTGGCCATTCTTGCTACAGTGGTGACACTCAAGGTTTTGATACCTTGATATTGACTTGCTGCGGGCTTTCTCGCCTTACTTTTGACCACGGCCTCTACTTCTTTTCCTAGATTCAGTGACAAGTACCTCAGACGTCAAGACCCCTTGTGACCTCCTTGACTCATTCATGAGTAAGGAAGCAATAAATGCATCCAACTTCAAAGTGTCCTTACCAAACAACAAGGTTGTGACTATATGATCATAGGAGGCCGGCAGAGAGGCCAGCAGGACCAATGCCTTGTCCTCATCCTTGATATCTTCTTCAAGGGCGGACATCTGCGTTAATATCCGGTTGAACTCGTCCAAATGCTTTTTAAAGCTTCCTCCTTCTGACAGTCGTAGGCTATAGAATTACTTCTTCACATGAAGTCTAGTTGTCAAAGATTTGGACTTATACCGACTTTCTAACTTCTGCCAGACTTCTGCCAGGTCAGTCAGGCCAAGTACTTCCTGGAGAGTGTTGTCCGCCAGGCAGAGTTTAATAGTGCAATTTGCAAGATCTCTTTTGTCTTGCCATTCGTCATCGATTAACTTTGCAGGCTTCTCTTCCTTCTTCTCTAGCACCTTTATCGTCCCTTCCCTGGTGAGAATGTTCTTCACCCTTTCTTGCCAAAGAATGAAGTTGTCCCACCCGTTAAACGGTTCAACGCTAAACGGCAGATTCTTCGATGATGTAGACGCCATTAAAATAGAGTTCTCAACCTCTCTCTGATACCACTTGTTGGCCGAAAATAGGGCGGCCTACCAAACAGAGGCACAAGGAATCGAAGAAAGGAATGAGAGCGAGAATAATGACAACCGATATTTACGTGGAAAACCCTTTTCAATCAAGGAAAAAAAATTACGGGACGTTGAGTCCGTAAAATTGCACTATGTATGAGAAAAGGGTTACAAACAGTAAGGCGAAAATTCACGCACACAGTCGGACCTTCTTCCTCTCCTCTGTTTTCCTCTCTTGCTCTCACACACACACACGCACCACTCTGCTCTCTTCTGCTTGCTCACAATAACTTCTCCCACTTTTTTTCTTACTTGTCACTAACGAGCCTACTTACACATGTACATATATACAAGAATATATTAATGACTCAGCAGCAGTTGGATCACCACGCCGCTATCCATGGTTGGTGCACGACTTCCAAGAAGTATGTTTTAGCACAACAGCAGGTGGCGCATGCCTGCAGCATTAGCAACATATCTGCAGATTTCGTGTTTCCATAGTTATCTAAACAGGCAGGTCAACTTACTTCCTTTCAGGCACAGTAGAAGCTCTGTATTGCCTTAAAAAGCCGGTCAAGCTTATTGACCGTCCTTCCAAACAGACTGGTCAACACCCCGTTGACCGCCATCCGGTCAACGAAGCGTTGACCGGAACTTCTTCACGAGAGAGATTTCGAATACTTCGAAAGCTTTTTTATTGATTTGAGCGTCGGAGTATTTTCGGTGGAATAACCTCCTGCCGACACACTGATCTCTTGTTCACTTTAGAGGTGTGCAGGATTCAGACTCAGTGAACGAAGTCGGGTCGAGCTATCCAGACGAATCCAAATCTGTTTGAAGTCGGATCAAAGTACGCATCATTAACGCCGTCTGTGAAAAGTGCTTACGAAAAGCCAACCACAATTATGCGTAAGAGTATACTGCCAGGAATGAATCAGAGGGGAAAAAAAAGAGATATGAAGAAGAGCAGCTGGACGTGCCTCCGCAGAAAGAGGCGTGCGAAGGTGCAGG
>JAODPA010029595.1:0-12543 GCA_025585075.1 Nepenthes mirabilis
TAATCTGCAGACCATGGAAAATCCCGATTTGATTGTGGTGAAGTGACCCCACTTTCAAATCAAGCCGTTGCGAAATCCAACCGACGGCTTGAGCGAAGAGCATGGCTGTAAACCTACACGTGTTGGTGGAAAACCTTGATTGTTCCAAACAGCGAATTTCGCCTCTATTTCCATCCGACGAATCCCCTTCACCTTTGAAAGTCGAAGAGGAAGCGAAAGTCTCGAGTCGGTCGAAATTGGACCGATATACTCTTCAAACTATTACGACTTTGAGTTGAATTCAGCCTTGAGATACAAATTCAAATGAGATTCGATTCCCTAATTCTTTGAATAGACTCCGATGGTTTATTCATTTTCAGTCAATTTAATGCATGATCGCATCACTCTGATTAAACGAAACGCAGTAAACAACTTTCATTGCAATATTAACCGGCGTTTGTATCTCAATCGCGGTACTGCACGACTGTATGATCGATGAAACTCATTGGATCGCGGAAGCAAGACGTACGTTTTGCTTTTTCGAATTGGCTGCTTTGAGAACGCGTTTCCGAAGCCTTTGGTCAAGGTAGACTCGCACTAGTAGGCTTGAATTTATATTATTTTCCAGATATTCAAGTAACTACATGGTCATTTCGTTTGGTTGAATTTTCCCTCACAAACTTTGACAAATGAATGGAAGCCGATTGTTTATTTTGACGAGATAGAGGTCGTTATCGCCCGAGTACACACGTAACTAATTTCTCTCCATGTTTGGAAAATCAAATGAACTGATTCAATTATAACTCTTATCATATCGTCATTTGAGATTATTATTGGAAGAACTAGGTGCTTGACTTTGATCATAGAGAATATTTTATTGCAGCTTCACGCGGTTTATTTTTGCTTTCGTCTCCTCTCCCCCGCCCCCCCCCCCCCCTATAAAGCCTACAACTATGGGCAGTTGTTGATCTCTTGATCACAATTCTATTGGGAAGCTACTTGGTTATGCTCCAATGGTACTGAAAAGGCATTTGGGGGAGGAGGAAAGTGATAATTCAAACTTACTCACTCACCAACAACCAAACCCACGGTTGAAATTTAGAAAGTGAGTACATCAATCAGTATTTTGAGCAAGAAGACGTTTTGTTCTATTTGCTCTAACATTGATGTTCTGTAATTATTTTACAGAGTTGTCAAGTATGTGATGAAAGATGCATTTATGCGAGAATTGGTGGCAAAATTGGAGCCTGTTTTTGAAAGTGTGGTTCATAGAGTGGTAAGACGAAATCCTACCATTGGTAGAATGTGAAATCATAGTATACTCAACTATGTTGCCTTGTGGGAATTTATGAACACCCATGATATTTTACACCATGGGTTGATTTGATAAGTTTGATGTAGTAATAAATTCTAGGGTTTTAACAGCGGCTTAGTGCTCTAGGTGTTCTATTTGTTACTGGGGTTGTTCAAGTCTTCAATTTTGAGTGGTTCACCTTTTTCATCACACTTGTTATTTGTTTGTTTAATCCAGTTCATGAAAAAAACATAAGATTGTGTTCCCTACTATTTTCTGCTAGACTTTTATGTTAAAAAATGATCCATCCATTCTATTTTGTTTTGTAATGTCAATCCAAGTCTTCTGGTGGCGTGGAGGGGCTTTTTTGTTGTGTGGAGACAGATTTCTAGTTCAGATGCCATAAACATTTTCACAAATGAGCTTTTAGTAACTTGACGCATTGCTATACATAATCCGATTGTCAACGTGAAACGTACATGTTTGAGATTAGGTATCATATCAGTTTTATTGTCCTATTTCTTAAATTATCTGTACTCATGTCATTAATAGGTGAAACAGAAGCTGGATCCAATTCTTGTCCTTTTTCAGTCATCCCAGAGGTTAGTTCTTTTCCTCAATTGCGTGTATGCCAATCATACTGCCCATGCGACACGTTTCTATTACTAGTTTAGTTAATAAATACTTCCATGACCGAATATATGAGCAATATTAACTTGTAATTGTTAATCCTTTGATGTGATGTGGTGATTACTGCATTACCGATGCCCTTTAAGACACTTTCCTTTTTTCGATTATGACATACATTCTTTTGAAGTGTCATTCTTTAACTTGTAATTGTTGATCCTTTGACGTGTTATGGTGACTAGTACATTACCAATACCCTTTACGACACTTTTCGCTTTTTCGGTTATGGAATACATTGTTTTGAAGTGTCATTCCTTTCCTTCAAATATCTCTGACTAGTGTTATGGTTCACTTCTTTTCAACAGCTGTAGACTTCAGAGGCTTTCTATCCATATTTTGATGCAAATACAGTAAATTAATAACCAATGGGCACAAGAAAGCGAGGGTGAAGGGGCTTATATGACTGCGGTCGTGCACTTATGTGCTTGTGTTAATGCATGCACTGGAGGAAAAAGGGGAAAAATTTTGACTTTACATAGAAAATTTTGATGAATCTATTAATATTGACACCTATGTGAATCAATCTATGGCAATTTGCAATATGTTTTTTTCTAGCCCTCTCTAATATCATTTACTTACTGCCTAATAGTTACCTCTGTTATATTTGCAGTAGATCCTCCCTTGTTGATCAGCCTGAGACATCTGGTTCAAGAGGCTTGCAGCTACGCTTTGCCAATAAACTGCCGTCTACTCTATTCACTAACAGTAGGATTGAAGCTGATGGAAATGCACCCATTAAAATAGAGCTTATTGATGCAAATTCTAAAAACATAATCAAACATTCTCCGCTGTCCTCAATAAAGATAGAGATTATGGTCCTCAGCGGTGATTTTGCAGCTAATGGGCAAGAAGATTGGAATGAGAGAGAATTTAGTGATAGTATTGTGCATGAAAGAACCGGCAAACGACCATTGCTGGTGGGGAATCTTTCTGTTTCCCTCATCCATGGTGTTGGCTTCATTAATGATATCACTTTTACTGATAATTCAAGTTGGGTGAGGAGTCGAAAGTTCAGGTTGGGGGTTCGAGTGGTGCCGTGTGCTTCTTATGGAATAGGAATAAAGGAGGCAGTAACTGATGCATTTGTGGTATTAGATCATCGTGGCGAGTGTGAGCATCTCTTCTCTTTCACTCTCCTAAAAATTTAGTTTTCTATCCATCAGGGGCCCATGTGCCTTTGGCAACATAATGGGGGGAACCCATTCCCATTCCATAGTCCCCCACTCCCTCTCCCAACAGTATTCTAACCCAAGAAATCCCACATGAGATTTCAAGCTCAAACCATTTTGCTGTCTTGGGAGGTAAACTTCTTTCCTATGCTTGCCTTATTTTCAAGTTGTTTATGTAAAAATATGGTCAATTCTCAATAGGTCACAGTCCCACAGCCAATTTGGCTTCCAAAGCTTCTATATGCATCACTAAATGATGGCAGGGAAATTCTATACATTATTTTCAAGTTGTAAAATGTGCTAGAACAACATAAATTAGGTTATGTGAAGCAAACTGTGATGGAAAATGAGTTATATAAAGCAAAAACTGACCGAAAGAATGATCGTGTGGAAGACTCATGAAGTCTTAATTAGGCAAAATCTGAAACCAAAAAAAAAAAAATGAAGATTTCAGTATAGTTGACTGCAAAATGATGGTATGGATGACTCATGAAATTTTAATTAGGTGAAATCTGAATCAGAAAATGAAGATTTTAGGGTAAGAAAAATTTGAGGAAATGTATTTTGATATATGCTTATCAATTTGGGATGGGAAAGATATCCAGAAGGAAAAATTCATGGAAGTCAATTGGTGATATTGCAAATTTGACTGCATAAATGTTTTGTATACAAGATCTCAATTGCTTGTTTACATGCTACTAGACACGTGCAAGTTATAACCCTATCATCATAGCAGGATCGATTTCATCAAGCAGCTGATGTAAACCTGCGTTACTCATACAGCGATTGTTCACTTTTGAAAAATTTTCCTTACTTTTCATCGCCATTGCTGGAGTTTGAGAGTCTGACTGGTTATTTGTTTTCCTATTCAGCTTATCAGAAGCACAATACCCCAGCCTTGAATGATCCCGTGTGGCGTTTGAAAAGGATAGCAAAAGATGGCGCATCCCATAAACGGTTGGCTCAAAGAGGAATTCAGACGGTGAAGGACTTCCTGCGGCTATATCATATCAACCCTCATTTACTACGACAAGTGAGAAACTTTTGTGTCTTGAACCAAATGCTTTAGTGAGTCGTATTTATTTGTTGATTATTTTTCTTCCCATACTAATCGATTCATGTGTGACAACCGCAGATTCTTGGCAATGGGGTTGCAAATAAAGCGTGGGAAAAAATAATAGAGCATGCTAATGCATGTCATTTAGACAGGGAACTATACTTGTACTACAATGCCGCTAAGGGTCTTGGACTCTTGTTCAACTGCGTCTACAAAGTCATAGAGGTGACTGATGGACAAATTTATCAATCCGTTGATACTCTCAGTAAGGATAAGATGGTACGTAATCCTGTCCTGTAATTCATCTTCATTAATCATTATTCATTATGTAGCTTTTAATTTAGAAAATCTATGTAGCGTGGATTATGATATTGGTACCGGTAACGGTTGCAATCGTATTAGTATAGGCCATATCGACCCTCATATATTGTTATTTGATATGACAGATGCAAAAAAAGTATTGTACCTATATCAAAAGTGAATTATATACTAAAATTATGTTAGGTTTTGAGTCATTACTTTCTGAATGCTACAACAAACAAACTAGTCATCGGGAAGATGTGCGATGGAAGATGTGCAATGTTTGTGCATGGCATGCTTGAACAAAGATGTCAAATAAGGGTCACATGATATTCGTGTAAGGTTGGCTGATGGGCGGTCAAGAGCCGTTTGAGTAACAAAAGATGCTGAAGGATCGTACAATATTTGTTCAATGGTTGATCGATGATCGATTGAAGGTTAAGAAAGTAGCGCATGATGAGTGCCTGAGAGACACGCATGCGCTATTTGCTCAAAGGAGTGGCGCTGGATACGTGCATGAGGGAAGCACATGCATGGTTGGTCCAAAAATGTCGCGCCTGAAAGGCACTCGAATACCGTTTATTCTGGAGCCCTAATTAGCATTTGTGCACTGTTTCTAATGTAAAGTCACACCTGATATGATTTTAGGGTATCCAAAATTATTTTATTACACAAGAAGTACCACATAGAGAGAGAGAAGAGAAAAAAATAAGAGGAAAAGGTTCAACATCTTATTAAGGTCCGATATGAATTCTATTCTTCGTCAAGATCGAGTACATTATTCTAATATTATTTTTTAGGATATATTATTATCTGGTTACTCTTATTTCTTAGTATATTTTCTCTTATGGGTTGTTAGGTGTGTTAAGGGAATTGATGTTCAACCATTCTTCACTCGGATTATGATGAAGGAAATTTGGAGAGGGTATTTTATAACTGGCATTATTTTATAATAGATTTTTTCGAAATTTATCATATAATTTTTCACCTTAACAGTTATTATATATTGTTGTATTTTTTATACTCACAAGTTTGATAGTTGATATTTAATGGGAGATTTGAGTTTATTTTGTTGTGCCAGGTGTGCATACTCTTGTCAAATCCCAACAAATAACTTTTCTTCACGGCCTTGTGAGGAACCCTTTACCTTTATCGGCGACCATCATCTCTTAGTCCTTGACAACGTTTCCTCAATAGGGGTCCCGGTGTCAACCTCTACAAGCTTGAACAACACCATCTTCTGCTCCACCGAATCTGAAGTATTCTCACTCCCTTCGACTTTTTCTCCATAGTATAGTTGCTCCCCCTTGCACTCCTCGGTCTCCTCTTCTAGCCACCTTAACTAATGTCCCTATTTGTCACCTTAGCGTCATCATTGGCAATTGAAGCCTCCATCAAGTACCGGCTTAAATTTTTGCTTCCACTTGCCACAATCAATACACTTTTGGTGAGTTTTCACTAGCCTTTTCTGAAAGTCATACAAAAACCTTCTTCGCCAAGCTTTTTGATTAAAATCACATTCAACTGTATATTTGGGGCATGTCGTATGCCCTTCAACACGAACTTTGTCTTATTACTTGTTCGCAAGCAAACATTTCCGATGCCAACTACCCTCAACGAGTTATCACTACCCATCTTCAATACCTCATAGTTATCGGGTATATAGGAAGTGAAGAGAAACTTCCTCGATGTCGTATGGTGTGATGAACCACTATCCATCACCCAACTCATCTCCTGGCTTATAAAGTTGTGTGTCTTCCCCATATGGATAGCTAGAAGTTTCCATAGGGAGCGACAGAGGCTCAATCATTTTCGTCATGATCTCTCCTCTCAACGTTCGCCACTGCTTCCCTTCTCCTACTTCTTCTTGAAGCAATCCCACTTCGTATGGACCCTCTTAACATAATGAAAGCACTTTATGTCCTGTAACTTGGACCTGCTATTGCTCCTTTTCAATTTGCCACCTTGGCCTCTCGATTTTTCATACTCTTGACCACAAGTGGATACCAAGAGACTCAACTCTCCTGAAATCTCAATACTTCCTTTCTGTCTAAACTCATTTGTAACTAAAGAAGCAATGATCTCATTGAGGTTGAGGATGCCCTTCACAAAAAATATTGTTGTGATTATATGATCGTACGAGACTAGTTAAGAAACAAACAATACCAACGCCTTGCCTTCCTTCTTGATCTTTTCATCAAGTGCCAACATTTACATCAAAAATGGTTAAACTTGTTTAATTGCTTCTCGAAACATTTCTCTTTTGATAACTAAAGGCCATAAAATTTCTTCTTCACATTAAATCTCATTGTCAAAGATTTAGACTAGTACTGACTCTTAAGCTTTATCCAAACATCCGTTAGATCTGACAAATCTATGATTTCCTGAAGAGTATTATTCTTGAGGTATAATTTGATTGTACAATTAATAAGATCCCTCATATCTTGCCACTCTTCATTCTTCATCTTCTTCGACTTGTCCTCTTTATTCGGAAGTGTTTTTACAGTTTCATATTGGGTCAAAACATTTCTCTCTTTCTTACCAAAGAATATAATTATTTTGCCCATTAAATTATAGATTGACAAACTCTTTGACATTAACGCCATCATCATAATTTTTGCAACCCTGAAAAACTACTCCCTGATACCATTTATTGAAATTCGACCAAAATATGCACACTGGTGCAGCAAACAAACTCGAACATCCATCAAATTCCAACCACCAAATTTGATTGCACAAAGAATATAATAATGTACAACGATTTTTAACATGAAAAATTATTTTCAATTAATAAAAAAACTACGGAATAAATTTTGAATAAATCAACTATAAAATAGTACCGGTTACAAAATAAACTCATCCTAAATCCTTTCACTACAATCCGAGTGAAAAAATAGTTGAATATCAATCCGCTCAACACACTTAACAACCCATATGAAAAAATACACTGAGAAATAAGAATAACTAAACGGTAATATGCCTTAGAAAATAATACTAAAATAATGTGCTCAACCTTGGTAAAGAACGAAACTTAAATTGGATCTCAAACGAATGCCGAACTTTTTCCTCTTTTCTCTTATTTTTCTCTCTATGTTTTTGATACCATAAAATTACATCAGACGTGACTTTATATTAAAAACGGTACATGATCATCGATCAAGCATGCATCAAGCACGATCTTTTTAGACAAACCATGCTTGTGCTTCTCTCATGCACGCATCCAATGCCACTCCTTTGGGCAAATAGTGTACGTGTATCCCTTAGATGTCTATCATACTCTACTCTTTTCACGATATTGTCCTCTTTTCTAGTGTAGTTTGTCAGGTGCACATTTCCTCGATATGAGGGGTAATCGAACTTCTGTGCTTCTTTGACAGGCGCAGGTGGACGAATTAAAGCTATATGCATATGAGAATCTGAATGAGCTGGTTCCAATTGATAGCGTGTCAGCTACTTCTCCTTTAATGGCATTTTCTATTCATGATACTGCCCCGTTTTCTAGTGCAGTTCTGGATTTTCAGCCAAATGGTGTTCCAATCATGGGTCAAGGTACTACACCTCTGTAATTCTAGTAGGAGAAAGAAAATATAAAATTATAGGACGTTGAGAACGAATCAATCACTAAATGTTTCGTGACTCTTACAAAATGTTAGTAATTTCATTTTCTACTTACATTAGTTTTTATGTTATTACTTCAAAAAAAAAAAAAAAAATTCATATGCAAAGTAAGAGAGAAAAGTTGGTTGAAGTAGTTGAATAGTAGGATCACTATGGTTATAGCCCCTGGTAAATTATTTAAAGAAAAAAATGATTTATTTAATGTTACAAATGACTGGTTGCGGAGTGACCAATTTGTTTCTGTGGAGTAGTCCTCTTTGTTACTTTTTCTTAACAATGAAAAACATTTAAAAAAGGTTAATTCGATTGCTAGCACTCCCGACAAAGATATATTTTGTAAAGGTGGTGTTATGTCCTAGTCCGACCTCTTGTTGGACCTCGCAAATAGCGAAAGTTTTATGCACTGGACTACCCTGTCCCCATTGTTGACTTGGTACCTAAAGGTGATCAGTGTGGTTACATCCTGCAGGATTGAGTATATAGGATGGCTGCCATAATTTTCTTGTGTCTTTTTGGCTTTGTACAGCAATCCATAGTGAAGTTAATTTTTCATTTTCAGATATGGTTTCATGTTTGGCTGAAACAATAATCAAAAATCTGAATTGGGTTTAAAATATTCCGGATCATTGAACATCATTGGCTCTCAAAGAACCTGGAAGCATGTCACACTTTTTCTCTTTAGCTAGTAGTGTTATGGTAGAAATAACTTTCTTCCCATTTAATCTGGAGGTACTCTTAGTTCTTGCTATCTCTGCTATGCTGGCTATTTTAGCTATGAAGAGTGTTCATGATCTGTTAACTCTGCACTTGTTAGCAATTGAAATTTTTTCAGATTATCACTTTTGTCATTACTTAGAAGTAAGGTCTGGGCAATGAAACAACAACATTAATAAAAAGTGAGTGTTTGGAAGTTAAAATGAGTAGAGTTACATTAAAAGATAAAATGAAAATGAGAAAATGTATCTATAAAAAATAAGATGAGTGAATGACGTTTATGGCAATTCGGACAGTTAAAATAATACTTGCACGATCAGTAACGACACTGGCATGTGACGGATGACGGTGAAAACAGAGGAGTCGGCCGAGGAGAGGAGTTCAACAGAAGAGAAAGATAGAGGAAAATTAGGGGAAAGGAAGGAGAACGGGTCCAGGGTGAATAGAGGCCGTGGTGCAAGAGACCGAGATGTAGAGACACGCGAGAGAGAAGCAGAGAGAAAACCGACTGAGGTAGTAGAGAAACAGAAGAAATAAAAACAAAACCAAGGAAAAAAAGGGAGAAGAGAAAAAACAAGGGCTCGTAACATAAAATGTATGCTAAATGGAGTACTTATGCGTAAAAGTGAGTTAGTTTTAGTTGAATGAAAGAAGCAAACCAGAGAGTCAAATTACTTTTATACTTAAAAAATATTACATTAAATCAAGTGAAATGGTAAATGCATTTTCTTATGTGCGATTTCTTCTTGTTTTTTAGTCATTACTTGGGCTGTTCTAACTCGAATCGTATTTGCACAGACATGCAGGAGATGCCTTTGGATTTTTACCATCCGGAGACTTCGGCCTCCCACCACTACTACACGGCAGATGGCATTCGACCCAACGACGAATCTTCGGCTCTAAGTGGTGTGCCTTTTCAGAGTCTATCTCCCCCGGTGAGCAGTTTGGAGATCGGAGATTCGTCCATCAATCTCTTCAATGGAGGAGGATACGAATGGAATCCAAGCAGTTCCGTGGTGACTCTAGTGCCTGATAATTGTGTCTTCAGGGAGATCTACCCTCTTCAAGCCACCACAACCGGCCATCCTCCTCCCGCAGCACGGGAGAATTGGGCGCACGCATCGAGCTTGTTTACAACCTCGAGCAGCAACGCCCACATAGGAATCTTCTCCCATCATATACCCGGGGGAGTAAATCCAAAGGCTCGCTGGTGCAAAATTCGAGCTGCTGTCAGATTGAAGATGGTTAAGCGAGGCGCCGCTGCTAGAAGAAAGGGGAAATCTGCTTTTCATTTCTGCTGAAAAGCGAAATGCTGCTTGCTGTGAGTAGTAAATTAACACTCTGCTTCAGCTAGTTTAGTCATTGGCTTTTGACAACACTGTTGGAAGTCTCTCTTGCTTTTGTTATTTGTGCATCTCTTCTGGAATAAATGTAAATAACCTGTCAATTTTTCTGGTTTTAAGTTCTTTAGTTCCCTTTGGAAATGGGAAATTACTTGTACTGATCTTGGTCGGTCAGTAGTTTTCTGAAGGAACCATTTCCAGTCACAGATAACATTGTTTTCTTCTTTAATGGTTGCTTGTGTTAAAGAAAGTCTGGTTTCTCTGGGTTTTAAGCGCAAGTAACAATGCACCTCCGGGATCTGCCTGTTCTTCGTATTACTTTTGAATTTTTTTAATAAATTTTGTATTAGAAAAAAAAATAATCAAAAAACAAGAAAAAAAACAACGCGAAGGATCCCGAGCTCATAACAACGCTGCTTGATCTGTTGCTTCTCTGTCTCTCTCTCTCTTTCTGAGATCTTACCCTTTTAATTTTAGAATTATCTTGTACCTTCAATAATAAAGATTTTTATTCTCCTAACTTGGGATGGTTTGGAATATTAGAAAGGATTAACACATTTTAATATTTTATTATATTCTTAACCGTTTAAATTGTTATAATAAAGTTATCATCATTGAGAGTATCAAAAGTGTTAAAAATAGCAAGGTCCTTATAGAAAAAGATCACCACATTGGTTTAAATCAAATTATGATGCATAGTCATATTTATAAAAATTATATACAAAATAAATTTAAATACGTAACATTAAAAAATCAAATTGGTGATCGAATTATCAATTACACTCAACTGAATCATTCTTGTAAATTACATTATAAAAAGTTTTTATATAAGTGATGCATACCCTAAATATGGAATGATATTCGGTTGCATTGAGTTGATCATTCGGACCTTCGGATTCTGTACAATACAACAATAAATACGATGCAAGAAGGGTTTGGTACTTACTCTCCAAAATATATTTCAACGTTCTAATCAAAAATCCTTTTAGAAAAATTGAAAGATTAATAAGAATTGAAAATTTTGAAAAACATTTATAGGAATTTATGTCTAAGTTCAAATTATATGTATATATGTTCTGAATATTGCAATTTAGTTACATACGTCTCAAATTCATGGTTTAATGTGTCACTAATTTGGACAAAGTAGGTCAAATTTATAAATATTTAAATTCTAAATAATAGATAATTAAATTCTAAATTCGGTGTGACATAACTAGATAGATCATAAAATTTCAATATCAATTAATCATAAATAGACAAACTCAAAAGCTCATCATAGAACCTCATCGAATAACTGTTCGAACAGCACAATCATAACCTACTTTGAATAGTTGTAAGAAAAATATCCAAATAATAATATATCATATACATATATAACATGTTCAACACTTCTTAATATACAGTCTAAATGCCTTTAATTAGCCAATTCTTAATAACAAAAATATATTTTAATACAGATCCAATCCAAAAAAAATCGCAATACAGCCGACATCATATATCTAAACATATACGATACTCACTAGGAAATACGATACCACATCAGATCTCAACCAACTTCTACAATATATCCAAACTTTCTACTTTGAAGGGATAAAATAGAAAACATGATTCTAAAACTCAGTAAGTATCATTATATTTATGTATAAAACAATACATATAAATCAAATGGTGGGTGACGTCATATAACAAATCTTATAAAACAAATCACAATATTCGTATTTCATATACATAATCATCGGCTACATTTTAGTCCTATAATTCTCAGTGATATCATATTATTAGATTCCGGCAATATTTTAGGTTTGCAACTTTCGGTCATCTCATATTATTTGATCTTCACTATATTTTAAGCTCGTAATTCTCGATCCAACTATATTTTAGGTCTGCAACTCTCGACTATATCATATTATTAGATCTCGACTATATTTTAGACCAGCAATCCTCGACTCGACTATATTTTAGGCCTACAACCCTCGATCCAACTATATTTTAGGCTTATAACTCTCAACTATCTCATATCATTGGATCCCAACTATATTTTATACTTACAGCTCTCAATCTGGCTACATTTTAGGCCTACAACTCTCGGTCCAACTATATTTTAGCCATGCACTTCTCAACCATCTTATATCATTGGATCTCGACTACATTTTAGACTTGTAACTCTCGACCCGATTACATTTTAGACCTATAACTCTCGACTATTTTATATCATTGTATTACATATCGACCCACCAATGTCTCAGATCACCATGATCCCACACATATATTGACTCACTAGGCTCTTGGCTATGTGCATGTTAAATGCAAGGCGCAAAGCAAGTTTCACACTCATTTTCATATAAATATATTAATATAAAAATATATGCTATCCGATATTTA
>JAODPA010029606.1:0-12542 GCA_025585075.1 Nepenthes mirabilis
ATGTAAAATTGATGCGTATCTAGATTTGGATTATTGGACGAATTAAAGGATCGTTTGATCTCGTCCGATCGGTTGAATTGAGGCGGGTCTGATTTTCGTTAATTTGAATTTGGATTCTATACACCACAACTAACGAATAAGAGGTCAGAGGATGGCGAGACTTACTTTACGATATATCATTCGACGATCTAATTAAAAATCTTTCTCAGATGAATAGAAAGATGGAAGGATGACGAGATAATACGTAGATGCGTGTATAAGGGGATTGAGTATGTGTTAGAGGACTAAACTCCGATAGTGCGCTCGATGGAGAGCAGCTTGAAGAGAAAAGTGTATTCGACGGGGAGCGGCTTATAGAGTGAAGTGTGCTCGACGGAAAGTAACTTATAGAGAGATGTACACTCGACAGAGAGCAACTTATAGAGTGAGGTGCGCTTGGTTAGGAGCGGCTTATAGAAAGATAATGTGCTTGATGGACAGTGGCTTAGAGAGAGAGAGAGGTGCACTCAATGAATAGTAACTTATAAAGTGAGGTGCGCTCGATGGGGAGCGGCTTAAAGAGAGGTGAGCTTGATGAAAAGTGACTTATAGAATGAGGTGTACTCGATAGGGAGTAGCTTAGAGAGAGGTGCGTTCAATGGGGAGCGACTTAGAGTTACACTCCTAGGAGAATAGCTAGTAGCCGTCCGACTACTAGGTAAAGAATCCAATCGCTGTTCGGGGCGTTAAGAGCGTTTAAGCCAATATTAGGCTGTTGATCTTCGAGATCTTCCAATTCGAAGCAGCCTTCTTCTCTGCGGAGAAAGGGATGTATATATAGAGTGAGTGTCGGTTTAGCCATCATTGACCCTCATGGCTGGTGATAGTTGTTCACGTGGATCCGCTAATCTATTTCAACGATCACGGAGGGAAATTATGGTAACTACTGCCCGAGAAGATTTGTTGGGTTACAATTACCATTCTAAGGTGATACACAATCATAGTGTGATATTTTGGGTATATTTGTTGAACTGTTAGAGCAATCATATGGTGGTAGTATGGTAAGTACCACCTGCTTGCAGGTGTTAAGCTGTAAATGTTATCGGCTACTGAGTTGGAGGTGCAATCGTTGGGGTGGTGCATTATACACCCTAATTGCCCTTTTTTGTTGGGTAATTTCGGGTTAACTGCTTTGGTTAGCCGTGGCATACTATGGATCATGGGCTCTGGGCTGGCTCGAAATTATCGGACCTCTTACTAGCCTCCTATATCGAGAGGTTTGAATTTTTAATCCTCAGCATGTTCTTGATGGGACGTTGCCTCCAGGTCTTCATGGCATGGCTTTGATATTTTTGCATGGTTAGAATAGGCGAAGCATTTGAATGTAGTTTCTTGTTGGTGCATGTCTTCTGACAATTCGAACCTCTGATGACTCGGTCTTCTGACAATCCAATTGATAATAGTTTATCCCAAATGCTTGGTTAGGATATAAATTGATCAAATTTGTCATGAGCTTGTTAGGGACACAGGTCGCCAGTTTGCCGTTAGGCACAGGAGGTGCTTCATGTGATGACAGAGGCTCTGTATTGGCGAGATGTCGAGATTTCACACCTATTTGAGCTGCATGTCGATCTTACCGTGCTCGAAGAGATGGAGAGTCGAGATAATACAAGTTGCCGAGGTTCTATAGAGTCAAGAGCAGGCTGCTCACCTCAACTGTGAGTTGTTTGAGTCTAAGGCAATATTCCAAGAGCTTACAGAGGAGAAATCTTGGACTCTAGATCGGATCGCCTTACCCAAGGACACACTTTGGGAGGTTGAGCAATAATTCATCGATCTGACTTGGTTGATTCCCCAGGGATAGGAGGGGAGTCTTCACCACGTTCAACGGGAAGATTCCAACCTTAGGAGTATCACTTGTCCAAGTCACAGGCTTAGGTAGTGTTTTGCTAGACGGACTCTCCCAGTCGCACATGTATATGATCATTCTTTTAATAAATCAGCTAGACCATTTTAATCATTGTTGCTGATACTTTTTTATTTATATTGAGTTGCTTCACTCAACACTTGTTCTATTCGCCTACTGAGAGTTGCCGCTGTCATAGCCGGACTTGGATGAGCGCATCTGTCTGCCCATGCTCACTCTTGCGAGGGCGGTTGTAGCACTGGGAAAGACTATTTGCCAGCTAAGCATTATTGATATTGTTGTTGGACTTGGATGGACGTCTCTGTTCGGTTGTACTCGCTCCTATGAGGAGGTCAGAGCACTGAGAAAGGCTGATTACTAGCTAAGCGTAATTACTATAGTCACCAAGTTTTAGCTGAGTTTAGGCCGTTGTCCGCATTTAATTGATAGTACTTGTCCCAATAAGAGGGAGTTGTCACCCTTGTACATTGGGCCTAGTCCACCGAAGGTCTTGTTGGGTACTGGCTGCTTATTTGGGCAGGTCCAACTTTAGTCCGCAAGCTCCCCAGGTCATGGTACTCGATCATTGTAGACTGATGGTGCTCATTTCTATTGGAGAAAGTTATTGCATGCATGCTAAAAAGCTTCCTAAGGTTTTTGTGGCCGCATTGATGGAGAGGTCTGACTTTCGTCTACAAGCTCCCAGAGTTGTAATGTTTGACCTTGTTTTCGCCGCTCGGTTGTTTGGACCAAGGTTTAGGGTTTAACTTTGTTGCAGCAACTCGGTCAGTTGAACCATGGTTTTTTAACTGGATCGCAATTGGTCGTGTTGTAAGTGAAGGATTTCATCCGACTTAGGGACAGTCTAGACTATGAAATTTATGCAAGCACTCAAGCATTCAAATGTACATGAGAGATAAGATAAATAAATGACTTATTTTACCAATTGAAACGTGCCAACATCACAGAAACAGTTCGCATGATGTGTGCAGAGCATACCTGTGCTTGGTGGTGATTTGTCAATAGTGCTTCTGGAAGAGGGTGGCATTCTATGTCCTCAGGATCAGTTTTTTGTTCTGGGTGTGTAACTTATATGCCCTATTTTTGATGATCGTCGAGACTATGAACAGTCGGTCTCAGCTGGGAGACAGCTTGTTCTGGCTGGTGGCTTTGTTTGTAGCCTTTACGCTCCGAAAAACTAGGTTTTCCACCTCAGACTGACGTGCTTTCACCTTCTCGTTGCATACCGAGTGATTTGTTACTGATGAGCCGCTACGCATAGCCTTACTGCATCTCAAGCTCCTTTCAGTAGGCTAAGATACTCTCTCAGTACTTGGGAGTTACTTCGTGGGTCAAAATTTTCAATTCAAAGGTTGGGCAAATTGATTTTCATTGGGATGGCTACTTCAGCTCTGCAGTATAAGTTAAATGGTGTTTCAAGTGTAGGTTCCCTTGGAGCCGTTCAGTGGGACCACAACATAGAAGGTGGTACATTTGCCCAGGAGCCCCCCTGCGTATTCAAACTTTGTCTTTGATCCGTGCAACAGCATTCGACTTGTGACTCCCACTTGCCCACTTGCTGGAGGATAGGCAACTAAAGCACGAATCAATCACATTTCCAAACTCATACTATACTTGGTGAAGTGTTTGCTGGTGAATTGGGCTTTGTTGTCAGTGACTATAACCTAAGGAATCCCAAAATCTGCATACGATATTCTGCCGAACAAATTTTGTGACATTTTGCTTAGTGATCCGTGTTAGTGGGATGGCTTGTACCCATTCCGAAGTGGTCGATATTGACGATGATAAACTTCCTCTGCTTAGTTGTGACAGGCAATGGACCTAAGACGTCGAACCCCCATTGCACGAATGATCATGGCAATTATAAGATCCACAGCTCTGCATTCAGTCAGGGTAGAGTGTTATCATAGGTTTGGCAATTCTCGCACATTTTTTATGAATTACGCAACATCCTTTTTCACTGTTGACCAACAATGGCCTTGCCATATGATTTTGAATGTTGGATTCTTATCACCAATAGGTGACCCATTAATGCCGAGATGTACATTGCTTAGCGCGTAACCAGCTTCTTCTGGTGTGAAACACCACACATAAGGGGTTAAATAACCTCGTTAGTACAGTCTACCATCCATGATGATGTATTAGACTAGTCTTTTTTATGTGTTTGGCTTCATCAAAGTCCTGGGAGCCCAACATAGTGTAGAAGTGATCCAAATGGTCAATCGAATCAGAACTTTCGTCACAGGGCTCCAGAGTCAGCGTCTTAAAATTGCGAGAGAGCAGCTTCAATCAGATCTCCCTCATGAATGGTGACCTTCTTGGGTTGGATCCTAGGCTTTAGGTTGGCCTAAAATTATCAGACCCATCAAAAACCCTCTCCAAAAAAATTCATCCGGTAATATTTGTTCATTATGAACAATCGCTTCTAGATGCACTCTATTTTTTGGATGAAAATAAATATTGTATTAAAGAGCGAAGCCTAAAGCAAAGATAAATTGTGTGGATAGTTAAATCCATATCAATAAAAAACAATCAAATTAACCCATCTTACTATTGCCACACAAACTTTGAAAGATTACGCATAAGCTTTGTCATAACATGTGAAAATGAAAAATAAAAATAAAAATAATTTTTGAACTTCATTTATTTATTTATAATTCGATCCACCTTAGATGTCCATCAAGCTAAGAGTTATGGACACAAATAATCTAATTAATATATTTTAAACCATGTAAAATTATTTAAAGTCCAATGCTTATAATCGAGAAAATGGATGGAATTTTGTTTACACCTTTTTTCTTAACTTATTTAATTCCAGAATAGTTAAATAAATTAGTTCTAAAGTCAGATTGTCTAGCTATAACCACCACATTATAGTTTAAAGAGAGTGATTAGTAGCATTTTATATCATGTTATAATTAAATTATTGACAAAGGTTAAATGCTTAATCGCTAAAATTTAATTTATCATACTGAAGATAAAATTTATTATAAATTATTAATTTAATTAAGTGATTTTTTTACGACTCAAACGGCCGAAGACTCTCTATTTATTTTCGAAGTTGGCTATTTACCCTTAGTTAGAAGTGAAAGTAGAGAGTGCCCTAATGGGCATTGTTCTCCTTTAATGGTCAGTCCGGTCAACAAAATAAGTTCATAAACTACTCCAATAAAATAAACTCGAAGGAAGGATAGAGTTATACAAAATAGTTACTGACTATCATACAACTTTCTAACTTCACTTTATCTTTTGGTCGTTCCTCTCTATCAAGCGACAGTGGTATCAGATATTTATAACCTCTCAAAATTATTGACATTTGCATAAAAATTTACACTTCCTGCCCATAGTTAGCATGAATTTCCTCACATTGGAGGATCTAATATCAATATATATCGGCTGATATTTGCATTAACGAATTATAAACTTAGACTATATACTATCTATGCATTTCCAACAATAAAGTCATCTAAATTTTAATAGTTAGCCTACTGCTAAAACCTCTAGAAAACGTTTTTTGGTTCTCATGCTTTCTTATTCTTTGGCAGAAGGACCAAGCAAAACAACTGCTATTTTTCTGATGCTTGAAAATAGTGACCCATAACTTGTTTTCCCGAAAAAGGGTTTATGGGATAGAGATTAACCGGTACAAAAGTCATTTCAATCAATTTATGCTCATTGATGAGACGGCTATATAGAAAAGAAAGTATACCTTTTGTCATCTTCAAAAAAGGCCTTCCTTTAGGCATAGAAAGGGAAGAATTTTGTATTTAAATAAGACATTGTTTTCTTTAATAAAGGTAGCCGTTAAGCTAATAGAATTAAATAACAATGACAACAAACCTGAAACGTGGAGCCCGAGCAGCCGGCGAACGAGTGCCATCAATAGCGCTCTAGTTGATGCCATTCCTCCGTGGCTGGCACTTGAGAACCATCTTCCTAACTCTGAACTCATTCCATTCCAATCCCATTCTCGGCGTTTCTTTAATTTTGTAGTCAGTTGAAAAGGCGGGTCGATACTAATTCATAAAGTCAATAGGGAAGCACTTAGAATATGCTAAATGGGTCTGATGTACTGAAAAAGAATTTTATCTGAAGTTCTAATATAACAGAATGTGATGTATTGAGCTTGTTTTTGTGCCAATACCTCATGATATCAATTTGATTTTGTTCCTTCACTCTGTCTGATTCTGTTGCCTCTGTAGAGGTTCCGTGGCTATGGTTTTGTTAGATCTCTTTCTCACTTTCTTCCCTTCTTTCTTTCGTTCTCCTTGGCTCTCCTTTTCCCTCCGCGTCCATATTTTCTCTTCTCTCTCACACCCTTCTGTCTCTATCACACGCTCTCTCGCGGCCACGCGGACGCATATAACCAATTTTCTTTATCTCTGGATTTTGAAGATCCAGTGACGGCATTTTCTGAGATTTTGAAGATCAAGTGATGGCCAATCATATATAGGGATTTAGCAATCATCTTACTCTGTATTTTGTAGCAAAAATAGTAGGATTGCTACCTGACATGATTGCTTCCAATCAATTTCGCTAGTGTTGTTTGTAAGGTATTCATAACCTTGTCCTTGTGTTGTCGATAGATTATATTCATATTTTGAACACACGGCTGCATATTAAAATAAAACAATCTTAATGTTACACCAAAACTCCCTCTCTGCTTGATGCCGGCCGCACGATTTCGCTTGATGTACAGCAGATTCTGAAATAATCAACAGGAAGGGGAGGAAAGTATTGACAGAAGGAAGAGAAGACACAGAGTTCGAGGGAGAAGACGAGAGAGAGAGAGAGAGAGAGATTTTGGGAATTAACTTCTCTGCTTTCATTACTCCCATTCCTTCCCTTAATAACCCAAACAGAGTGCTGATAACCAACAGAATAACAAACAGAATTAGTTGTGGGAAGGTAGGGACCCACGTAAATAACAAACAGAATACTAGTAATAACAAAATACTATGACATCTCATAATTCAAATAAAATTACGGCATCTTCCGGGTATCCGGATGTTTCGGTTGCTGCGTCGCACTGCCGTATGGGCTCCATCCTGGCGCACGGGTTGAGTCGAGGTTTGTGACGGGTCTCCAGCAGCTAGGCCCGTAACATGCCCACCCTCATCGAGAATCACCTTGTCCTCAAGCTGAAACTCTGAAAAATTTTGCTGAAGAGCCTCCACTGGTTCCCATGTCGCCTCATCAGGGCTGTGAGAATGCCACTGGACTAACACTTGGGGCACTGACCTGCCCTGATGCAGAATCCTTCTAAACCCAAGCAGCTGTGTGGGAAACTCCAGGGGATGTGAGCCGATAGCTTCAGTTGGAAATTCCACACGTTGCACATTGGGATCGCCCTGGCACCTTTTAAGAAGAGAGACGTGGAACACATTATGGATCTTGGCGTAGGAAGGCAGCTGCAGTCGATAAGCCACCGCCCCCACGCGTTCCAGAATTCGGAAGGGTCCATAATAACGTTTCGCTAGCTTGCTAGACTGTCGACGAGCTGCGGTGGTCTGGCGATACGGTTGTAATTTGACGAAGACCCATTCCTCCGGTTGAAATTCTCGATCGGTGCGGTGAGCGTCAGCCTGATGTTTCATTCGTAGTTATGCGCGCTGCAGATTTGTCTTCAGGGTCGCGAGAACAGTGGTCCTATCAGTGAGAATATCATCAACCGCGGCTATCGGGGAAGCGCCTTGGGTATAGTCTTGTAGCATGGGTGGTGGTCGGCCATAAACAGCTTCAAACGGTGTCATTTGTATGGCAAAATGCCAAGCAGTATTGTAATGCCACTCAGTCCATGGGAGGAATTGTACCCAGGTTGTTGGTTGATCGGCTACAAAGCTGCGGAGGTAATCTTCCAAGCATCGATTGACCACTTCCGTTTGGCTGTCCGTTTGGGGATGATACGCACTGCTGATTGACAAGGAAGTCCCTTGTAGACGGAAGAGCTCTTGCCAAAAGGTACTCATGAAAATAGGATCGCGATCGGAAGCAATATCCTTCGGAACCCCATGTAGCCGGCAGATGTTCGTAACAAAGACGACGGCGATATCCACAGCTGTAAAGTGATTGCTCAAGGGAGAGAAATGAGCATATTTGGACAAGCGATCTACTACCACAAAAATCACCGTACGTCTCTTGGACGGAGGTAGGTGAGTGATAAAGTCCATGGAGATCGACTCCCATATGCGGTCCGAAATGGGCAGTGGCTGAAGCAGCCCACTCGGTGCTGTGTTGAGTGTCTTGACTTGCTGACAAACTGCATAGTTAGTGACAAATCGGCGGACGTCATTCCGCAACCCTGGCCAGTAAAAGGAGGCTGCTATCCGCGCCACTGTGTGTTGCATTCCCGCATGGCCCCCTACTGGCGAGCAGTGATATTCGTGAAAGATTAATTCTTGTAGAGCTGATGCAGATGGAACAAAAATCCTGTTCTTGAAGAATACCAATCCGTCTCGTGTAGTATACTACTCAAATCCCTCTGGGTGGTCTGTAATGGATTTGAGCATGGCAGATGCAGCAGGTTGCTGCTTGTAATATTCCCGGAGGGCTGCAAGCAGTGCTATGATGGGCTTTGACACCATCTGCAGCGTGTTACATTGTCCATCCTACAGCCACGACAGAGCATCAACTGGCCCATTCTCCCTGCCCAGGCGGTACACTATATCAAAGTCATACCCGATTAATTTGGTTATCCACTTCTGTTGCTCTGGTGTGTGGATGGTCTGTGTCAGCAAGGCTCGGAGGGGCTGGTGATCCGTCTGGACGACGAACTTAGTGCCCACCAGGTATTGGCGCCATTTCTTAATTGCTTCAGTAATGGCGTAAAGCTCACGGACATATGTCGAGGAGTTCTGTAGCTTTGGACACAGCTGTCGGCTGAAGAACGCAAGGGGTCTTCCTGACTGCACTAATACGGCGCCCACTCCATTACCCGACGCATCTGTTTGCACCACAAATGGCTGTGAAAAGTCGGGCAAGGTGAGGACGGGGTTGGTACTAAGTGCTTTTTTAAGGGACTCAAAAGCTGTAGTGGCTTTACTGCTCCACATGAAAGCATCTTTTCTCAGTAATTGTGTGAGTGGGGTGGCGATCTGGGAATACCGAGCCACAAAGCGTCTGTAATACCCCGCCAAGCCCAGGAAGCCACGTAGTTGCTTGCTGTTGCCAGGTATTGGCCAGTTTCGCACTGATTCTATCTTTACCGGGTCCACAGCCACACCTTGCGCCGAGATGATGTGGCCCAAGTAGGCAAGTGAACTCTGCCCAAACTCGCACTTAGATTGCTTGGCATAAAAAGCGTGAGTGCGCAGGATTTGAAGAACTTGAGCAAGATGCAGGAGGTGGGCTTCCCAGGAAGGGCTGTAGACCTAGATATCATCAAAAAATACCAGCACGAACTTGCAGAGTACCGGCCCAAACATAGTGTTCATCTTAGCTTGAAAGGAAGAGGGTGCGTTTGACAATCCGAAGGGCATAACTAGGAATTCGTAATGCCCTTCATGTGTCCGAAAGGCGGTTTTGTGCACGTCCTTTGGATGCACCCGAAGCTGATGATATCCGGCTCGTAAGTCCAGTTTAGAGAACACCGTGGCGCCATACAATTCGTCCAGCAGCTCATCCACAGTTGGGATGGGAAACCGGTTGTTGATGGTGATTGCATTCAAGGCGCGATAATCCACACAAAATCTCCAACTGCCGTCTTTCTTCTTTACCAAGAGAACAGGCGAGGAAAACGGACTCGTGCTGGGTCTAATGATGCCTTCAGCCAGCATTTCCTTGACTAGGTTCTCCATGACACCCTTTTGAAAATGTGGGTACCGGTATGGTTTAACATTAACCAGTGCCTTGTTGGATTGTAAGGGGATTTTGTGGTCGGTGTGGCGTCGGGGAGGCAGGCCCTGGGGCACGGTAAAGACATCCTGAAATTCCTGTAGGATGGCGTGCAGAGCTTCTAATTTATGGGGTTCATCAACTTGGGAAAACTGGGAATATGACTGCCACTCTGTAAGTTCAGAAGATAGACCATGATCAGGGATTGGAGTCACCGTCAGTTGGAAGTAGGAGGCAACCGCATTGGTCATGTCACTGCGCCGTAGCTGACTCATGATTATAGTGGACACAGCAGCGCTGGACACCCCATAGAGGGTCATTTCTGTGCCGGCATGTTTAAAACGCATCCACATATCCTTATAATCTAATAATACAGGTCCTAGAGCAGCTAACCACTGGACACCCAGGACCAGATCTGCCCCGTAGATTGGAAGCAAGTAAAGATCCGCTGAGAACTTAGAGGATCCTAAAATCAGTGGGACATTAGTACACACGCCTTCGCACTGCAGTGAAGCTCCGTTCTCCACTGTGACATTAAGATAATGTGAAGGTTCGATGGGCAGATCCAGATACCTGGCTAGCCACGACTGTAGAAAGTTGTGGGTGGAACCGCTGTCCACCAGGACTGTCACAGAATGGCCTGCAATGGTTCCTGTTAAGCGCAGGGTCGTAGGCTCCTGGTGACCTTCTAAGGCATGGAAGGAGAAGGTTGGGGCGTTGTCGGGCCCGAGGGATAATTCTTCTGATAGTGGTGATCGCACACTTTCCTCCTCAGTCATAACCATCTCTGATGGTTCTGTATCTTCATCCTCCATCAGCATACACAGAAATTGAGGTGATTTACAGCGGTGCCCAGGGACAAACCGCTCATCACAATTGAAGCATAAGCCTCGTTCTCTCCGGGCGGCCATTTCGGCGGAGGTGAGCTTCTTAATTGGAAATTTTAGGGATTGGTTCAAGGAGAGTGGAGCTTTCGCTGGTGGTCCAGAACTATTGAGGGGTTTGACCATTGGTGGGAGACGATGTGCAGGGGAGCGGGTGGACTCCAATTTTTCTTCCACCAATTTCGCCACTCCAATAGCTTCATGTAACGAAAGGGGTTTCAGCAGGAGTTCGCATCGAATATCGTCTCGTAACCCTGAGATGAAGCAATTCAAGAGGTTGTTGGCAGTGAGCCCGGGAGTTCGAGTAGAGAGTGATTCGAACTCTGCCATGTAGACCGCCACAGTGGTGGTCTGGCGGAGCTTGTACAACGCCGCTTCATAGTTTACAAAGGAAGAAGGCCCAAAGTGGAGTTCCAAGTCACGAACGAAGGACTCCCAGGTTGACAGTTGCCTGGTTGCATGCATCCATTGGAACCATTGCAACGCAGCTCCCGTCATATAGAAGGCGGCGACAATGAGCATCTGCTCAGGGGGAGTGCGATGGTAGAGGAAAAATCGGTCGATCTGAAACAACCATCCTGTTACGTTATCCCCGGAGAAAAAGGGAATCTCAAGCTTTGGCAACCGTGGTAGGAGCTCGGTAAGGTTTTCAGCAGGAGACAACAACAAGGCAGGCAGGGTTTATGGGAACGACATCAGCAGCACTGAGAACGGAGAAGAACTCACCGATGGTGTCGGTAGTAGTGGTGGAAGGGTTGAAGCCATGGTGAAACGCTCCATCCGAGCCAAAGTGTGACTACTATTTACGATAGACTGTTTGATTTGTTCGGTATCCACCTTATGGGTCGCGATGTCTTCAGAGTGCAATTGAACGACAGCCACCACATCCTTGACTTCTCTCACTACGCCAGCTAGGGTTTCCTCATGTGCCTTGATCGAGTCGTGATGCCTTCTGCCATCGTCTCAATGAGAGCACCTTGATGCCGGCCGCACGATTTCGCTTGATGTACAGCAGATTTTGAAATAATCAACAGGAAGGGGAGGGAAGTATTGACAGAAGGAAAAGAAGACACAGAGAGTTCGAGGGAGAAGACGAGAGAGAGAGAGAGAGAGAGAGATTTTGGGAATTAACCTCTCTGCTTTCATTACTCCCATTCCTTCCCTTAATAACCCAAACAGAGTGCTGATAACCAACAGAATAACAAACAGAATTAGTTGTGGGAGGGTAGGGACCCACGTGAATAACAAACAGAATACTAGTAATAACAAAATACTATGACATCTCATAATTCAAATAAAACCACGGTATCTTCCGGGTGTCCGGATGTTTCAGTTGCTGCGTCGCACTGCCGTATGGGTTCCATCCTGGCGCACGGGTTGAGTCGAGGTTTGGGACGGGTCTCCAGCAGCTAGGCCCGTAACACTGCTCTGTTACAGCAATGATTTAATGTCTAAGATTTTCACATTCAGAGCTTGGTAGGGGTCTGCATGTTGCTACTGGGAAACTTTGGGTGGCTATAGTACTCATCTTGAATGGCAAAATAGTTGTAAGCTCTAGAAGGAATTACCGAGACTCACAAACCCAGGTAATGCTTCTTAGTTTGTGAAGGGGCCCACCATCGGATTGCCCCATATCGCATTTTGAGGGATGCTATTGGTTCCTCTATTTCTCCCTAGCTATCTCAAGGAGGGTCCTTGAGCTATTACTTAGACTAACCATCTCAAGTGAATGTGCATTTACAAAATTACATGCCTGTATGCCTTGGGCTTCTTTGTTGCCCCGTTGACAATTCCCTATATTTGCCTTGTTTGGTGTAGCATTGCGATACCCGTTGTTTTGGGACCCGGGGGGCGTCCTTCGCGGGAGGGGAGAAGGACGCCCCTTCTCCCATTTTGGGCCGTCCGATCATGATCGGACG
>JAODPA010029617.1:0-12541 GCA_025585075.1 Nepenthes mirabilis
AGATTTAATGGAAAATGTAGACTGTACAAGTCCAGTGGCAAATTATTTACGCCGTCTTTGCATCTGCCTCATATTCCAACCCTTTACTGGAATTCTTCAAGGCAAAACATGGCTATTCGTGTTTCCCAGAATTCGCCGTGTGTTGCCGGCCGTATACATGAAGACTGTTATATAAAGAAGAAGAGAAAAGGGACTCAGTAGCGTGAGATATAATGGCAGAAAAATTGTATTCCTGTGCATCAATTTGTTTACTGCCATTTTTAACCGTTGTGCACGGAACCCATTCGTGATATCGGCTTTTTTCGTCGAACTCATTGCTGTTTGTTGCCGGTCGACATGAACAGTTGCCAGATTTTTCGCCAAAATTTGACGCAAAAGTGTTGTCCGTTACCGATATTTGAAACCGGTCGCCGTTGGATGAAATCGGACCATTGATCGCTGACTAGGCATCGATTGAATTTGATTAATGGCGATGGTTGGCAACGGCAATGGGAGCAGCGCCAGTTATTAAATTATAGAACAGAAAATTGACATAGTTATCCCATATATTAATTTAATTATTTTGTAAATTTAAAGTGTTATAATTTCTCAATCACTAGTTATTATGGTAGGATCAAAGGTGCACCAACTTTCATGTAATTGATTAATTAAATAGGATAATTAATAAGTATTCATTATATCAAATAGGATCCTCGATACCCAAAGGTAACAAATTTATTTGAATTTTGAAACATTATTAGTTATTTCTATAAGCGATTGTGATTCACTATAATAGTTAATTAGTGTGTTATAATTACACCCAAAGGTGGATTATAATGACATTATTTATGATGGGTCCCGGCACCCAAGGCACAGAAAGGAAGGCCCAAAAGCCAAGCCCGCAGACCAAGAGGATTACGAGGACAATCTGGCCCAAAAGTCTAACTTAGCCCAAAAGGTTTAGTTGGTCCTAGAAGCCCGAGGACCTGGACTAGCGTCCCAAGAAGCCCAAATGGCGACAATGATCTGAGAGACCAATTTGACCCAAGAGGTCCGAAGACGATATAAGGGGCTGACGTCGCTAATGAAATCCCGAGGACATAAAGCCAAGAATGTGACACCAAAATCCTAAGGATCTTTAGCAAGCGAAACGTCCGAAAACCTAACTCAATAAGCCCGAGAATTCGACAAAGACTTAGAAGGCTTTCTGGGTACGAGGACAATCTCATCACCTCTAGGCCATCAGGTCAAGGGAAGAGGGGGTCCAAGATGACCGGGCACGCCAGCTCAGATGATTCACTGTTACCAAGGAGTACGCGTTCTCTATAACATGCCACACCCGCAGGAAATCACGGCGCTCAGAGCACGCGCCATTATTATGGGTCTACGGTACTTGACACGCCGGATCCGCAGAGTTGGTGGCAGGAATCCCTGACACGTCGAATCAGCAGAGTTGGTGACAGACATCCCTGCACACGCCAACGCCACGTGTCCCCATGTCAACGGCATGCTCCCCCTCTACAAATACCCCATTCAAGCAACGAGAGAAATGATTCCAAAGAGTTGACATTTGCATACATATTATGAATAGCAACCAAGTAAAAGAAAGGGAGAAAAGAAAAGAGAAAGCAAGACCTCTCGCCTTGTAACCTTGTGTGGCAACAAATAGTGCCACAGTGACCAATTGTACTCCATTCTCACGATAGTGGAATCTTTTTGGACCTAGCGTTCACCACCGTGATTTTTTTCCCTTTCATTCAAAAAGGGATTTTTCACCTAAAGTCCTCGTGCCTTGTGCCCTTATCCAATTTTATTTCCTGAAATGTTATTCTCGTCAAACTTAACGATTTCTCTTGTGTTAGATGATTCCGCTCGTCCAAGAGCGCAAATAGAGGACTCAGATTCTCGTTGTACGGCGGAGGGAATACGGGGACGCAACATTGGCGCCGTCTGTGGGAAGCGACTAAAAATCTGATTTTCATATCTTCACAAAACATACAGAAACGTTGCAACGACTCCAACTCCAAGATCCAAAATGGTAAACACAAGGGCACAGGAGAGTGCACCTGTCAGAGAATTGGCCTCACACAATGATGGCCCCGACCCCAGTGTTGGGATAGAAAACCACCTTGATCCAGTGGTCAGGGCCTTGGCAGCCAAAATGGAAGGCATGTCCAAAGCCTTCGAAACACTCTGCCCTAAATCGATGAGCGAGTGAGAGGAGCCCCCTCTAGGGCCTCCTAGGCCGGGACATCCCAAGGCGGGGGCGGGGAGAAAGATCGCCAAGAGAAGCCACCCAACGGGTATAAAAACCCGAGGACCCAAGTCGCCTCCAGCAGTAGGGCCCCACGTGGGCAGGAGGGCCGTCTGAGTCCTTGGATCCGAGAAGAAAGCACAGAGAGGCGCAACTCCAGGACCCAGCGGAGTCGTTGTGAGCGCAGTGACAAAGAGGCAATCCCACGGGATGCTCCCCCCAAGGAGTCAAGGCGGCCCCCGAGCGCCATATGGATCGAGAGCCTTATGAGTTGAGGCATTACCTCAACGAGAAGAAGGCAACTACCCCACTTCGAGTGGAGGAGAGGTTAGAAAGAGGATGGAACCAAGTCCTCGGCAAAAGCAGCGGGGAAGGAGCTCATGTGCTCCAATCCCCATTCTCAATAGAGATCAGAATGAGGACGCTCCCTCCAAATTTCAAGATGCCAAACCTGAAGGTTTACAACGGCAGCGCTGACCCCGTGGATCACCTCAACCACTTCCGGGAGTATCTGAACCTGCAGGGTTTGGATGAGACAGCTATGTGCCAATACTTCCCCTTGACTTTAAAGGGGGATGCAATGATGTGGTTCTACGGGATGCCGGCGGACTCCATCCACACCTTCAGCAACTTGGCAACAGCCTTCCTCTCTCAGTTTGCCTCCAGCAGAAGGGTGGAGAAGCAGCTCTGGCACCTCACCCGGATCAAGAAGGGTGCTAGGGAGAGCCTGAGGGGATTCCTGGCCTGATTTATAGCTGAGGTCAGGCAAATCCTAAAATTGACCGACGAGATAAAGTTCAACGCTTTCCTCTCGGCCTTGGAAGGAGGTACCTTCGTCAAACACCTCATCCATAAGGGTCCCCAGACCTTTATAGAGGCCAAGGCTATGGCTAGGGCATACATCGCAGCCGAAGAGGCCAACAACGCCAAGTGGCCAAAGAGGGACAAGCACCCCCATCCAAAGGCGGCGGAAGGCAAGAGGAAGGTCGAGGACTATCAGAGTCCCCAGACAGCGAAGAAGCAACACAAGGCAAAATAGAACGCCCGAAGAGAGCTGAGGCCTATGCACTTCACGCCGCTGAATGACACCCGCACCAACGTCTTGATGCAGATCCGAGAAGAAAAATTCCTAAAGTGGCCCAAGCCGCTGAAGAACCTGGGGGTGGGGATCAGACGAAATACTATAACTACCACCGCTCTAGGGGCCATAGCACAGAGGACTACAGAACTCTGCAGAAGGAGATAGAGGAGCTGATTAGGAGGGGACACCTCAACGTTTCCTGCAAAGACCTGAACAAGCTTCTGGAGTAGCAGGCAACGGCGAAGCTGAGCCCCCTAGGAACAGAGTGGCCGTGGGGGTCGTAAACATGATATCGAGCCGGCCGGTCAGAGGGAATGAGTAGGAGTTCACAGCAGCAAAGAGGCCGAGGACAGAACCCGGAGGCGAAGACGAAGTTATCTGCTTTAGTAATAGGGACATGGATCATATAACTTCTCCTCATTTCGACCCTCTGGTTGTAACAGTATTAGTTTTGGACGGAGCAAATAACTACCAGATGAAACGAGTATTTGTTGATAATGGAAGCTCCCGAAATTTGTTCTACCTCGATACCTATTTCAAATTAGGACTTAAGAAGAGTCAAATGAGAGTGCCAGAAGGGCCACTCTATGAGCTGGATAATGAGCCAGTACCTATTCAAGGTATCATCCAGTTAGAGGTAACCCTGGGGACTTATCTAAGGATAGCGTCCAAGGTCCTCACCTTTCTGGTCGTGGACTTGCCCTCGGTTTATAACGCAATACTCGGACACCCATGCTTGACTGCATTCAGTGCGGTAACTTTCATCCTGCACCTCAAAATGAAGTTTCCAACCTCGTGTGGCGTGGGGGAAGTCCTCGGGGATCAATCCACGGAGCCGATGTGTTACGTAGCACAAACTACGCAAGCGACCCTTCCACAACCAATGGAAGACCTCGACCTCAGGGACAAGACCACGCTGCAACACGCGCAGCCTGGGGAGCTAACCGTCCAAGTCTCGATGGATCCGGGGGATCCGGAGAAGCATGTCCATATATAAAACTCGCTGCCAGAGTCCATCCAAGACCAACTGATCAGCTTCCTACGGGAGAACTCGGATGTGTTCACCTGGTCACCCAGTGACATGCCGGGAATCTCTTCGGATGTCATAGTCCACAAGCTGGGCATTGGTCCTCGTCACAAGCCCATTAGGCAAAAGCGTAGGAATTACTCCACAGAGAAGTTGGTGGCCATACGCGATGAAGTCAAGAAACTCATGGACGCCAGGTTCGTCCGAGAAGTATAGTACCCGAATTGGTTGGCCAACGTGGTCATGGTAAAGAAGAACAGTGGGGAAAGGAGGATGTGTGTGGACTTCACCGACCTTAACAAGGCATGCCCTAAGGACAGCTTCCCACTACCCAAGATTGACCAACTTGCAGATTCGATATCTGGCCACGAGCTCTTAAGTTTTATGGACATGTACTCGGGCTATAATCAGATCAAGATGAGTCTCGAAGATGAGGAGTATATGTCGTTCATGACGAATCAAGAGACGTACTGCTACAAGGTAATACCCTTTAGCCTCAAGAACGCTGGCGCAACTTATCAGCGACTCGTGAATAAGATGTTTGAGGACCAGATAGGCAGGAACGTGAAAGTCTACGTTGACGAGATGCTCGTCAAGAGCAGCGCGAGCGACGATCACATAAAGGATTTGGTCGAGACCTTCCACGTGCTCAGGACCCATGGGATAAAGCTCAATCCGAGCAAGTGCACATTTGGCGTAGCCTCGGGGAAGTTTCTGGGTTATATCATGTCATATCGGGGGATCGAGGCAAATTCAGAAAAGATACAGGCAATCCTGGACATGCGATCTCCGCAGATAGTGAAGGAGGTCTAGAAGCTTACCGGGCGGGTCGCAGCACTCTCACGTTTCCTAGAAAAATCGGCTAAAAAGTACCTACCGTTCTTCAAAGCTCTGAGAGGAACAAAAACCCGGGACTTTCAGTGGAGTGACGACTGTAAAGTCGCATTCCAAGGGCTCAAAAGTTACCTCTCGAGCCCACCGCTTTTAGCTTCTCCCAATCTGGGCGAGGAGCTATACCTGTATCTCTCCGTGTCCGACAGGGCCTTAAGCTCAGCTCTAGTGCGAGAGTAACACTGGAAACAGCAGCCCGTGTATTAAGTAAGTAAGACTTTCGCGAACGTCGAGACCAGATATCCGCTCACGGAGAAGGTAGCCTTAGCATTGGTTTACTCCGCGGGAAAGTTTAGGCCATATTTTCAGGCGCACAAGATAGTGGTCTTGACCGACCAGCCACTAAGGGCCATCTTACAGAAGCCCGAGATATCCGGACGACTGATCAAGTGGGCCATCGAGTTAGATGAATTCGATATTGAGTTTTGCCCGCGGCCAGCTTTGAAGGGACAGGCCCTTGTGGACTTCCTTGTCGAGACAACAGCGCTGGCTAACGGTGAGGGAAGCCAGCCTGGCGCGGACGAGTTCAGCAAGGTATCAACGTGGACCCTGCACGTGGACGACTCCTCGATGAAGGATGGTTGTGGAGCCGGTGTTATTTTGCGCACGCTCGAGGGGTTGGAGATAAAATATTCACTAACCTTGGGGTTCTCGGCCACCAATAACGTTGCGGAGTACAAGGCCTTGCTTGCTGGGCTTCGGTTAGCCAATGAATACTTGGCCAAAAACTTAGTTGTTTACAGCAACTCCGAGTTTGTCGTCAATCAGGTCCGCGGAAACTGAAACTTCAACAACTCACAACTCTCCAAGTACCTCTCCAAAGTCAGAAGAACGATCTCGGATTTCGAGGCAGCAGAGTTCTTCCACATCCCAAGGGAAGAAAATGCCAAGGCCGACATGCTTGCAAGGGCGGCGGCTTCCGGAGATCCGGAACAGTATGCTCAAGGAATGCGTGAAGTCCTAAACAGATCCAGTATCGAAGACCCCGAGCCAGAGGTAATGCAAGTATCTAACGGCAATACCTGGATGACTCCTTATCTAAGGTACATATCCGACGGTACATTGCCTGAGGATCTGAATGAGGCCAAGAAGGTAAAAAAGACAGTGGGGTGGTACACAATCATGGACGGCCAGTTGTACTGGCGAGGCTTCTCAACCCCTTACCTAAGGTGTCTCACCTCCGAGGAGGCCGAGTACGCCCTCCAGGAGGTACACCTCGGGATATTCGAGTCCCACATCAGAGGAAAGAACCTGGTCTTTAAGCTCATGAGGTAGGGATACTACTGGCCAACGATGAAGTACGAGCCATAGATTTCGTGCGCAAATGTGAGAACTGCTAACTCCATAGCAACGTGAGTCATCGCCCCTACACAGATCTCCGGGCACTCCAATCACCGTGGTCGTTTATCCAGTGGGAGCTCGACATCCTTGGACCACTCTCGCTCGCGCCCGGACAGAGGAAGTTCCTAATCGTAGGGATAGGTTACTTCACCCAATGGGTGGAGGCAATACCACTTGCAAGGATAACGAAACAAAATGCCATTGAGTTCCTTCGGCAGAACATTGTGTGCAGATTTGGGATCCCAGAGTACATTGTGACCGACAACGGGACGCAGTTCAAAAATTCGGATTCATCTAAGCAGTCTGAGAGGTCATATTTTAAAAACTCGGATTCGTCCAAGTGGCCCAAGAGGTTGTATTTTAAAAATTTGGATTCGTTCGAGCGGCCCAAGAGGTTGTATTCCGAAAACTTGAATTCGTCCAAGCGGCCCAATAGGTCGTATTCAAAACTCGGACTTGTCTGAGCGGCCTAAGAGGTTATATTCAAGGCTTATATTTGTCCGAGTGGCCCGAGAGGTCGCATGACAAAGAACTCGGACGTTAGTTGTGCGCAAGACTAACTTATTTAACGCTGTGACAAAAAATGCTCCAGAAGTCAAGGAGGATGAATCAAACACTTGCACTGAAATTGAATATCCATTTTATTCATGTACAACATACAACAACAACAAAAAAAAGGGGGGGAAGAAAGAGAAGCTAGGTTTCAGTGGGACCCTGCGTAGGAGTGGTCCCGGGTTGCCCTTCTTCTTGGGATGGGGAAGCCTCTACATGGCTCGAGCTCCCCGGCTGATTTGGGGGGCGAGGACCCCTAGAAGGACTCATACGTGGGGACCGAGGAAACAGCCTCCCTGCAATACCGTACACGTCCCCGGGACATGTGGCGCTCGTGTACCGAGGATCCAGCACGGCAATGGGAAACCGCAGATATAGTAGCCGCATCAACTAATGGCACAAATGAATGTCGTCCCAATACTTGGTCTCCAACAAGGGCGCTATATGCACGGCCCTTACCGACACCCTCAGCGCCTCCTGCAGCTAGAGCTTCCTCTCTCAAAGGAGTCCATACTGGATTTGCTAAAGCCTTAGGGTTTCCTTAAAAGAGGCGCTCTTTGCAGTGGCCTCATCAAGCTCTACCAGCAACCGCTGGCTGTCCTCTCGGGCAGCCCTCAAAGACTCCATCTCCGAGCGAGATTGGGCAACCTCGTTAATCAACTAGCTAAGACTCCCCGCTAGATCCTGGAACTGCAAGAAGAGGCGCGTTCGTTAAGACACAGATAACAGGAAGCAAGGCAGATGGAAAAACGGTGAAGTACCTTAGAGATCAGAGGGTCATGACTTTAGCCACACTCCCTTGGGACCTCGGGCTCCTGTGGCTAATCTACATACGCCGTAGGAGCATCAAAAGCAGCCTTGGACAGAGGACCTTCAGAAATAGGGGGCTCCACAGCTTCCGAGGTCCAAGCAATTTCTGAGGACCCAGCAACTTCCGAGGGCCCAGTAACCTCCGGGAGCTCTGAGGCCGCGACCTCAGTCTCATCACCGCTAAGAATCTCAAAAATATCCTCGGCAAGGGCGACGATGGTTGACTCCATCCCACAAGGCTCCCTAGCACCAACAGCTTCCAAGGAGGGAGCGGTCGCAGTCATAGCTGCCTCATTGCCCTGATTGACTTCAGCCTCCTCCGTGGCCTCAAAAACGTTAGGGTCCTCGGATAGACCCGCAGGAAAGTCCGAGACCTCACCCTGGATCTCGGCAGTAGAAGAAGAAGGGCCTGCAGCCTCAGGCTCCGCAAAAGGTCCGGCAACCAAACCCATGGCCCTCCGGACCAGAGACGCAATGACAGCGCCATCATCGCTGGATAAGGATTGTTCAACGATTTGCACTGGATCCTCCAAGGCCTTAGTCCGTTGACTTTTCTGCGGCCTCTCGGACGGCTTCTCAATAGTAAGGGAACCCCCTTTTTTTCTTAATCTCTTTTTCTTCTTCTTCGCAGCTGCAGCAGCAGTGGAGTCCTTGGACGTTGTCACCCATTTGGCCTCCGCCAGCCTCTCGGGCGATAACCAAGTGTTTCTCTTCCCAACATTAAAACCGCCAAGGTTAGCCATCACTGGGTCCGTGAGCACCTTGGCTACTTCCCTTTTCTTAGTAGTGGCATCCGAGCAGTGTTTGCTCGCCACATTTTCCCATGTAATCAAGAGCTCCCAGTTCTCCCAGACGCCCAGAAAGAAGAATTTGTCTTTCCACCTTTTAGTGGAATCCGGGTTTCCTCCACTTATCACGACAAACTCTGTACGAGGAGTCATGGTGATCCAATCCAAATTGTGAGTAAAACGAAACATGACTTTCACCATGGCTACCTCGAGAACTTTGTGGTGGCAACGTGTAAATACACAAAGGGAAACTAGGTACATGATGGCGTTCGGCTGGAGCCTGGCGAATGGGACGACCAACTCCCTCATCAGATGGTATAACTCTAGTGAAACAGGGAAGCGAAGCCCGCCTTTAAGGGGGACTTTATAAACGATGATGAAGCCATCCGGAGGGCTGCAAGCTCTCTCAGTGGCTCTAGGGACCACCATCGTAACGGAGTCTGGGATGCTATACCTTACCCAAATCTGTTCAAGATCCTTAATGGTGACAGAGGAAGCAATTTCCTTGATGCCTGGAGCCATGGCAACAGGAGAAACGTCTCTGCGACAACGGAAGAAGAAGAACGACGACAAAGGGTTTTGGGAAACAAGAGAAACGCTAGGGATACGCAGAAGTGAAGGAAGAAGGAAATGAGAAGGAAAAGGCAACTTAAAAGGAATTCGAAAATGAAAAATAGCGCCCTCATTATGGCCCTTGCCACGCATCAGTGGCCCATACGCAAGGAGCAATCATGGGATTTGGCTTCCCGAGGCGATGTCACCTCAATCAAGTGACGCATTTAATGCCTTGCAGGAAAACCAAACGGCAGCGACAGATGGGTCTCGGATGGATAAGAGACAACTCCCATCAGCAAGGCGCGACGCCCGCGGACTGCCACTATAGAAGATCGCTTTTCGAACATGTCGAACGGTTGGAGTTCCCCAACCCCTTGATATGGGGGCTAATAATGGGTCCCGGCACCCAAGGCTTAGAAAGGAAGGCCCAAAAGCCAAGCCCGCGGACCAATAGGATTACGAAGACAATCTGGCCCAAAATGCTCAAAAGCCTAACTTAGCCCAAGAGGTTAAGTTGGCCCTAGAAGCCCTAGGATCTGGACTAGTGCCCCAAGAAGCCCAAATAGTGACAATGGTCCGAGAGACCAATTTGACCCAAGAGATCCGAGGACGATATAAGGGGCTGACGTCACTAATGAAATCCCAAGGACATAAAGCCAAGAATATGATACCAAAATCCCAATGATCTTTAGCAAACGAAACGTCCGAGAACTTAACTCAATAAGCCTGAGGATTCAGCAAAGACCCAGAAGACTTTCTGGGTACGAGGACAATCTCATCACCTATAGGCCATCAGGTTAAGGGAAGAGGGGGTCCAAGATGACCGGGCACACCAGCTTTGATGATTCATTGTTACCAAGGAGCACACGTTCTCTACAACACGCCACTCCTGTAGGAAATCACAGCGCTTAGAGCACGTGCCATCATTATGAGTCTAACGGCACCTGACACGTCGGATCCGTAGAGTTGGTGGCAGACGTCCCTGACACGTCGAATCAACAGAGTTGGCGGCAGGCGTCCCTGCACACGCCAACGCCACGTCCCTGCACACGCCAACGCCACGTGTCCCCATGTCAACGGCATGATCCCCCTCTATAAATACCCCATTCAAACAATGAGAGAAAGGATTCCAAATAGTTGACATTTGTATACATATTATGAACAGCAACCAAATAAAAGAAAGGGAGAAAAAAAATAGAGAAAGTAAGATCTCTCGCCTTGTAACCTTGTGTGGCAACAAATAGTGCCATTGTAATCAGTTGTACTCCATTCTCACGATAATGGAATCTTTTGGACCTAGCGTCCACCACCGTGGTTTTTCCCCCTTTTATTTAAAAAGGGGTTTTCCACGTAAAGTCCTCGTACCTTGTGCCCTCGTCCCCTTTTACTTCCAGAAACGTTGTTCTTATCAAACTTAATGATTTTTCTTGTGTTACACGATTCCATCCGTCTAAGAGTGCAAAGTGAGGACTTGGACTCTCGTTGTACGGCGGAGGGAATACGAGGACGCAATATTAGGGCCGTCTGTGGGAAACGACTAAAAGTCTGCTTTTCATATCTTCGCAAAACGTACAAAAATGCTACAATGACTCCAACTCCAAGATCCAAAATGACATTGATTATAAGGAGATATTTTCTCCAGTTTTTAAAAATGATTTCTGAAGAATCATAATAGCATTAGTAGTACATTTTAACTTGGAGTTGTACCAAATGGATGTAAAGACTACTTTTCTAAATGAAAGTTTAGATGAAGAAATTTACATGAAACAATTTGAAGGATTCTCTATCAAATGACAAGAGAATTTAATTTGTAAATTAAAGAAATCAATATATTGATTTAAACAAGCCTCACAATAATAGTATCTTAAATTTCATGATATCATTTTGTCATTCGATTTTATAAAAAATATCGTTGATTAGTATATATACCTGAATGTCAGTGGGAGCAAATTTATATTTTTAGTTCTATATGTTGATGATATTTTACTTGCAAGTAGTGATATTGGATTGTTACATAAAACTAAGGGCTATCTCTCTAAAAATTTTAATATGAAAGATATGGGTAAGACAACTTATATAATAGGAATAAAAATATTTCGAAATAGATCACATGGATTATTAAAATTGTCTAAAAAAGGATATATCTAGAAAATTTTAGAGAGATTTGTGATGGAGAATTATGCAACCAATATTGATTTAGTCCAGAAATGTGATAAATTCAATTTAAGGCAATGTCCATAAAATGAATGGGAACGAAATCAAATGAAAAATATTCTTTATGCGGCTGCCATAGGAAATTTGATATACACACAAACTTACACCATACCAGATATAAGTTTCGCAATTGGTATACTCACACGATACCAAAGTAATCCTGGTATAAATCACTAAAAAGTTATAAAGAAAGTGATGAGATACATGTAAAGATCTAAATATTATATACTTACTTATCAGAAGTCCGATCATTTGGAGGTGATGGAATATTCAGATTTAGATTATGTTGGATATTCAGATACCAGAAAGTTTACATTTGGATATATTTTTCTTTTAATTGGAGAAGCTATTTCATAAAAAAGTATAAAATAATTTGTGATTGTTGTGTCCACGATGGAAGCAGAGTTTGTGGCATACTTTGAAGCCACTATACATGTATTATGGTTACGAAATTTTATTTCAGGATCTGAAATTATTAACAGTATAGCGAGACCACTGAAAATTTATTGTGATAATTTTGTAACAATTTTCTTCTCAAAAAATGACAAGTATTCAGTGGTTGCTAAATATATGAAAATTGAATATCTTACCGTTAAAAGTGAAATTCAGAAATAAAAGGTGTCTATAGAATATATTAGCACCAAATTTATGATTGTAAATCTATTAACTAAAGGTTTATTTTCAAAAGTATTTGTGAATTATGTCGATAGTATGAGTCTTTGTCGTTACCCATGATGTAATAAAATTGCTCTAACATTTAAGATCTCACATAATGTATTTTTAATATCTCCTATTTATTTCATATTGTTCGAACTTAAGGTTTTGGATTAATGATAATAGAAATTATCTCTTACTAAGATATTATTATTGGATCGTATGATATTTCTTATTTAAGATTTGATCATGCAATTTACAGATATTGTAGTACATGGAAGAAACTATGTCACATAATGATATGGAACCGTCATAACTCGCATTTGTCAATTACTTGATTATAGTATTATGATATATAAACTATTAGAGGATTGGAATATTGCGCGTTTAAAGTT
>JAODPA010029618.1:0-37035 GCA_025585075.1 Nepenthes mirabilis
CCCAATTTTTCAATACTAACTATACTACATACTGATAGTAATTATAAAATATTAGAATCACAACCTACCTCAATACCATTACTCCTTGCTATTCCTTAAGAAACATTCTAATATCACATGACAACTTCAAAATTAAAATAATTAATGGCAAGGAAAAAAAAAAAAAAGGCATTCACTAATTCACATTCTCGTGTTTTAAAATTAAATTAATAGAAATCAGCCTTTTCTATCCACCATTATTTTTAAAATTATCCTGTAAGGTTAATATTATAACAATATAATACTGCATTGTCTAAATCTCTACCCTCAATTAGAAGGATAAACGAGCCTAATATTTCAGATGATCGAAGGAAAATCCTAAAAAGTTAAACTCCCAAACTTCGACCGACTTTAAAAGACATCACGGTCGCAGTTCTAAATCCATGTAGAAAAAACCACGAAACAGACAAACATCATCATCTTATGCTTCAAGCCGAACCATCACAAGTCGGATTTGTTTCAAATGGAAAAATTTAGTCTCCGAAAACTTTTGCTATTCCAGAAGAAATGCGACCGAGGATGGGTGAAATGAAGTACCTGAAGTCTGGCTAAAAGCTCCAATCCTCACATTCTGACTTCTATACCTTCTTTCAGCAGGTGCTCTTTCACGGATTGAATCGATACCTGGAACCAACACATAGAGAAGATCGATTAAGAATGTGTGGGAGGGCGAGTGATCCGCGCAGAGGCCACCTCGGGCTTCAGCTTGGATGATGGGAAATACAGATCAGAAGGCTTATGCAGTCCACACGGAATCGTTTTGGACTCTCAAAATTGAGTCTATCCAAAGAAAAATGTTTCGATTTGGATCGCCCATTTGGTTCTGGGAAAATTTGAAGGGAAAGGAAAAAATTTCCCCATCTTTAGACTATGGGAAATCACAGTAAAAAAATTGAAGAAAAATTTCTGTTTGTGCCTGGAATGTATAGACATCACATAGGAAAAAATTGATAAAAAAAAATGTGTATTAAAATATTTATATTTGAAGAAAGTGATTTTCTTCCACTAATATTATTTTCCTAATTATTGTTTCCTTCAAATTTTTCCTATAACAAAACAGATCTTAGGGTTTCAAACTTTTTCCTTTCATTTTCCCCCTTTTCAAAAGATTTTTTCTACTACAATTTTAGGCCTCAAAACAGAGTCAAACCCCAGGAAAATATAGACAGATTAAAGCCAAAAGAGAAGGATTAAGCCTCTGACAATTCAGACTAGAGATTAAGAAACAAAAGATCTAGTTATAGGTGGCGGTATGATACATTAATCAAGAAAAGTTTCACACACAAACCCAAGGATGAAATCTGCAAAAAAAAATATCCAGATATGTCACCACATCAGTGACATAAAGCAATATATTGGCCGATATGAGGCCTTTTCTTTGCTTCACTTTGTTTTTAGAAGCTTAAATCCACGTTTTTAAATATATTTAAATATTCTAAAATATCTAATTTCACATTATTTATAGATATATAAAACATGCATAAGCCAAAAATCTTGAGATATTTTCAATGAATCAGAAGTCTATGATGAAATTAATTTTAATAAAATTGACTAAATTTTCAAGTATGTAAATGCATAATTAAAGATTGTTAAATAATAAAATACAACTAATTTTGAAATAGTCACAAGAAAAAAAATTGTGCCTGCGACTACCAATACCGATACATATTGCCTAAAATGGCCAATATCAAGAGTGCCACAACAGTTACCCAGATATTTTCATGCATGCATAGAACCTAATGGAATGCAACAATGATGAAGGAATGGGAAAACATTTTTGTATTACCCAGTCACACTAAAACTGAAAAAAGAAAAACTGAAGCACCAAATATACTACTTTGTGTATGATAGACGAGCAGGTGAAAAATTCTCACATAGGAGTGAAAACGTCCTACGATAGTGTTGCATGCAAAGAAGCAATGTAGTCAACTCCTTGGTGTAAAGGGCTCAGAATGGCCAGATGTTATTTACTTAACAAAATCAGGACAAGCATGGTGAGGAAAGCAACAACGTTAAGCGATACATTCGGTCTATTGGCACCACGATTGTAGACAGAGAGTGCAGACTGTCAAGCAAGTTGTAGTTCAGCTTGTTTTTTAAACCTGATTTCCAGATCTAATCCCAAATTGCAAAGAGCTTTTCTAGACATGCTTTACTAATTTTGATGGGGCGAACTGCAAGAGAGAAGGTGTAGAGAGAGTAGATACCAAGCAGAATGATAAGTTCATTATATATATTTTGGATTTTTATGGAGATATTGCTTCATTTGTTCCTTCAAATAAAGTTAAAAGGCTACCAGTGGTATTCAAATATTGAGTCTATCAAGGAAAGTGTCATGTAAAACCAACTCAGTAAAGGAGCAATAAGCTATCACTATTATCATTTGTTACAGTTCCCTTATCGGCGTTTTTTCACTTTGGTGTTTGACTTTTCATTATTGGGAAAATATCATAGAGATAGTGCTTCATTTGTGCCTTTTGAATAAAGTTAAAAGGTAACAGTGGTAGTCGAATATCGAGTTTACCAAGGAAAGGGTTATGTAAAAGACTCAGCAAAGGAGCAATAATCAATCACTATTATCATTTGTTACAGTTCCTTACTGCCTTTTTTCAATTTGGTGTTTGATTTTTCATTATTGGGAAAATATCATAATTGGCATTTTTTCACTTTGGTATTTGATTTTTCATTATTGGGAAAATATCATAATTGGCCTTTTTTCACTTTGGTGTTTGATATTTCATTATTGAGAGAATATCAAAACTGGCCTTTCTCACTATGGAACTTATAAAAAATCCATCTCAAACAAATTATTTCAGTGTAAAATCCAATTAAGAATTCAGCTTGAGTTTCAGTTTGGAGACGTATAGCTAGCATCATTATCCATCCGTAGATGTTCTTGACAATTTCCCCAAGCAGCCAACTTGTTCTTCATTCTAAACCTAAAACTGGTATGCAGTACTAATGTTAAATAAGATGAAAAAAAGTCGTGCATACCTTCAACTTTCTGATAATAAAGATGCAGCAAATGGGCAAGGAAATGCAACGTGGATAATTAATAAAAGTAGCAGATGCTTGGTGAAAAAAAGGGGAAATAGACTTGGATCCTTTTGAAAGAACAAAGCATCCAGTTCAAGGCTGTTTGTGCAGTTCACGCAAATTATTAAATAATAATGCTGCTCCTACGACAAGGTTTTTACAATTCTAAAAGAAAATGATGTGAAACTTGTCGAGTGGTTTTTTTTTCTTTATTATTTTTTTGTTGAATGGGCCAATATAATAGATGTCATATCATCCCTTTCAACAACATTATTATAAACTTATAGTATGAGTAGCGTTACACATAATTAAAACTATTTCTTACTCCGCATCCAAACTAAAAAAATAATAGAATCCATAAACTTTGTTGGGAAATTCTCATAAGAAAGCAATAAGTTTGAGGAAACATCAGCACCGATGAAGGTAAAAAGATTGGAATGAGAAGAGAAGCAAATTTGTGAACTGTAAAATTAGATGAATCCTCGATATTAAAACTATAAAAAAAATTGCAAATTCAATGACAACTTTGATTAGTCTAAAGCTTACCTCCTTCCGGTGAAAAATGCCAGCAGCAAGAGCTGCAGATGCCCCTGTCTTCTTGAAAACCTCTGAAAAGTGTTCAACTGCACCTGCACCACTACTTGCAATCACAGGGATACTAACAGCATCGGAGATGAGTTTTATCAAATCAAGATCAAATCCTTTCCCCTGACCTGGAAAAAGCATGATTATGCAAGTTATACATGTCAAAAAGGGACATGCACAGAAAAAACAAGGAACAGAAACCAAGATGCTGAATGAGTCAAAACCAGCAAACAATGCTCCTTAGAATACGAAAAAGTATACTATTAGTATAGTTAGCAATGTATCATGCATGGCACATCAGCAGATGTTCGTGGCCTTTCTATCAGCGGGTAAAAATATGTTCTGTTATTCCGCATCTTGGAAAAGTGAAAGATGTAAAATGGTAATTGTTGCAAATGAATGCAACTGTAGTCATGTTAATGACACTCAAAACAACATTTAAGGAAAAAAGGTCACATCACTTAAATTAGAGAACAAGATTGGGAAGTCTGAATCACATATGTCAATGTTGCTTAGACCATTTCACGAAGGATACACATCCAAATTTGAATTTTTATTATAAAGTCCAGTTAAGTGGGTCTGTTGGCTCAAAAGAGTTTTCATTATGGGAGCAGGGAGCACAAAACCATACCATCACAGTCAATGCAGTTGAGAAGTATTTCACCAGCTCCCAACTCCTCGACAGCTTTTGCAAGCTCATAAGCTCCAATTGGTCGGCCCTCTCGCCCACCATTAACCTTGATAAACCAAAAGCACATATTTATTTACATGCAGAAATCACATTGAAAGGTGTAAAAGGCAAAGCATAGGCCCTAGTCAAAGGAGAATAAAGGCATGACACATCAGGAACAGGATCCTCAAATACATGTCCCGGCAATAATTTGACTTGTTTTCATTCATTCCAAAAAAAAAATTGCAATGATTTGACTTGGTTTTCTTTCTTTTCAACAAAAAATAAATCTCATAACTGGCTGGGCATAATGGTGGTTCATACCTGGTGTCAACAAAGAGAGGCACCAAACTCCTTTACATCAGAACTAGACAAACATAAACGCAAAAACTACGCATTTCAATTCATCTCAAATAATTAAGTAAAGAAAATTTAGATCACATGCATGCTCATATGGACCTGGCCTTCCCAAAAATATTTCCTTACGTTGTACAATAGAGTTTCCACCATTAAAGCCATTCTATTTTCTTGCTTTCCAAAGAGCCAAAAAAAGCAAGAAACATTCACCCAAACTCTGTTTGAGGAGCATTGTTAACTAAACAACGGCACAGGATGTTTATGCCCCTACGCGAGTCGCAACAAGATGTAAATTGAATTTCAAGAAACTCATACAGATACTCTAAAATAAAATTATTCAGGATGGAAAGTGTCTCTTACCAAAAGCTGAATTTCATCAGACATCATTGTGAAAAGACAAACATGGAAATCTTCTTTTTGGATAGTGTTCGGTTTAAGTGAAAGAGGCTGCTGGACTCGATTAATCTATCCAATTAGCCATGTCCTACCAATGATGCCAATGCATATGCTAATAATATTGAGGAGGTAAGAAATAGGCTTACACCAGCTTTTTAGAATGGGCCCAGCACCAGAGGCTAATTTATTTGACATAAATGAGTAAAGAAAGTAGATTTTGTCACTAATGATTTATCTTTTTATGAAAGAACTACTCTCAGGTGTTTACAATCACCAGCTCAAACTATGGCTGATCATGTCACATACTTCAAAGGATTCTGATCAACACAATGAAATGGAACCAGCTCGATATCCCCAAAACTTGGTCCATGTTCAGTTGTGAAAAATTGTAGATGTTTTCTTGACAACTATTTAGGAAAAACAAAAAAGTAAAAATCTACTCAAACATGTTTCCCAGTTGAAAATATGGAAACAATCTACTTTGGTATAGTATTAATAGAATATAAGATGAGGAAGAACATTTAAGGTGGTTCGAACACTTAAAACCCATCCAACTGAAGTACCTGTGAAGAGAGGTAAGTTAGTTCTAAATGAAGGAAAAAAAGGAAGAGATAGACCTAGAAAACCTTAGAGTACCGTGATAAAAAGTGATTTAAAATTATTTCTACCTTTAAATAATATTGCATTAAATTAATTAAATGATGATTACAAATTCATATAATCAGCCCCACTTAGTGGGACTTAAAGATTTGTTATTGTCGTTAAAAAACATCAAGACTTGTTTAATAAGTACAAGTGTTTTCCATTTTCTGTTTTTTCCAAATTTCTTTCCCTTTTTCATTTTATCAATTTCCTAGAATGTGCTCAATTTTTTTTTTTCTGTTAAAAAACTTGTCTTTTTTAGTTCCATATTTATTAAAAGCAATAGCAATGCATTGATTAATCCACATAAGATTAGGGATGTTAAACAACTCAAACTTGATTTGCAACAACAAGGCTAGAAACTTGGGCTCTTCTCGTTCAAGCTTCACTTGTGAAGCAAATACAAAAAACACAAACAAAATTGATTAATAAATTACATTGAATTCCATTTGTTGAAATATTAGCATAATAGTATCATTCTTTTTACAATTTAATTATCCTTTAAAGTGATGTTTTCTAAAATTTTTCACTCGTTTACCAGAAAATAACTTGCTAAAAGATATTTTCAATATTTTTTCAACATTTGATGCACATCAGAAAATATTTTCTCATATTTGGAATGCAAATGAAAATAAGTCAACAGAAAACTTAAACTCCAAAAATAATTTCCAATATTTAAAATGGAAATCCACTAAACGCCATTGACACCAATAGTTTTTAACTGAATATGATCGATGCCATCACTGAACAAGATTTCTCAGACTAACACTATTAGTTGTCGGCTGAAGACGCCCTTAATGCTGCCACCAGCCCCGACCAATGATACCTTGAGCCCTTCTTGGCCATTCGCCACAGGCAAACCAATCGTCGTCTCCAATTGCTGATAGCCGCTCCCCTAACACTCCGATCAACCGATGCCTCAACCCCACCCCAACCTTTGATCACTGATAACCGATGCCTCAACCTCACTCCTGGTCGCCGGGTGGAGATACCCCTGGCTCCCGTCACCCACTACCACCACCCCAACCACTCCTTCAGTCACCGATGGCAATGACCCTTGCAGCTAGTTGCCCACTAGTCACGATCCTAAATCTTGTTGCAGGTCATTGACACCTTAGCACCCGCTGATTGTTTGCTAGTCATAGGCACTCCAACCCTCATGCCTTTGGCAGCCAGTTGTCAATGACCCAACTCTGCCCAGGTTGGTAGCGGTGGTGACGCCCCAAATCTCTTTGCTGGCCACCAACTCCTGCTGCTTCCAATCCCACAGCTAATATAGGAGAAGAATCACATTAACAAGTAATCGCCGGTGACAAGTGTTTTTTCTTTATTACAAAATAACGCAAGTAATAAGAAATACCACTATTTGCCAATGTAAACAACTGCAAATATTTACTATCCTTGTGATTTGTAAGATTATCTAGATTTCCTTGTACACATGGCAAAAAATATTATGAGAAGTTATTTTCTTAGAAAATATTTCACATGAAAATTGTAAAAAAATATTTTTCAAGAAGGTATTTTCCATTGAAAATATTTTTTATCTAACAAATATTTTCCATAAACAATGGAGCCTGTCTTTTTTTTTTTTTTTTTTTTTGATAAGTAAAATTGCATTAAAAATAAAAAATTACACAAACTTATGATTTATCTCCAAGTGTTTTGCTAACTTGGAGTTAAAACATAGACGCTAGGGTATTCCCGAGCACCATAGTACATCATATGATATCAAAGTAATAAAACGTAAACAGTCATCCAAAATAGGCCAACAATCTTCAACCAAACCTGCCAAATAGTAGAAAACAGAGCCCAAACTAACAGCCCAACAATCCTTCCAGCCCAACATTCCTACCAGAATGCTACTCTCTCCCTCTCATTTCCACCTCTTCTATCCACGCAACCTGCTGTTGGCCGGTCAACCAATTGACCGGCACAAACCACCCCCTTTTTTTCCCAGCAAGTAGCCAATAGGCCGGTCAATGAGTTGACTGGCCTAATGCCATACTCCCCCCCCCTTTTTTGGGGAGACAGAAAACGGATCCAGCAAACACTATACCGGCAGATCAAACCAGCAAAAGGGCATACCGGCATACCCGCACAACAGCCTGCATTAAAGCATCTCGGCCGGAATGCTTTTTCTTTTTTTTTTTTTATTAAAGGTATACCGGTATGATGCAACAAATGGGGTAGGAGCATCATACCTGGCAAAAGGCACCAAACCGGCCAAATCGATCAAACTGGCAAAAGGGCATGCCGGCACAACAGCCTGCATTAAAGCAAATCGGCCAGAATGACTGGTAATTAAACCAGGAAGAAAACCAAACCGGCTACCTGCTCCATACCAGTAAAGGCAGCAACAGAACAGCCCAGTGTTTAGCTCGGGCATACCAACATGCTAAGCTAGACATGAGGATTAGAGGAAGGGGAACGTTTCTTTCTAGGCCTTTTTGGTTTTGGGAGGATAGATTTAGACCCTATGCCTTCAGTACCAAGCCGTCAGCATGAATGGATGGAGGAAGATCAGTATCATCGTCCTGAGGTATTCTATCATCAAAGATTGGGGCCATTGGCAACTCCAGATGATTCTGCTCGAATCCAGAACCTCCGGAATAGAACTGTCTAGACGCAGGATTAGAAGAGTCCTCAATGGCTCGGGCTCTAGAAGCATCGAGCTGCGTTCTTATTTCTGCAAGATTCCTCCTCAGGTTGCCAATACTGGTGCAAGAGCTTGGGTCCCTACCATGATTCTGGACTGGCAAACCGAGTTGTTCCATCACCGGAAAAACCACGAGGGTGCTGGGAGCAGTGCCTGGTATAGGATAGCCTACTGCCTCTTTGTGACGAGATGATCCTCCTAGAGCTCTCAAATGGTCCGCATCTGTAATAGGCGTAACGTACTTATGGGCTTCACATGTGCCTGGCTCATTAGCTTCATTCGTAATAATTCCTCGCTTCAAAATATCTGCATATGAAACTGTATCATGACTAGCAGCTTGGTGCCATTCCTCTCTGTTGCCTTCTTGTTGAGAAAAGCATCATAGTTCCAGACCTGCCACTTTCTGGGCAGAAATTTCCTTATTTCCAAGAGTTTCTTCCCTTCCATCAGGGGATAGGGGAGTTATACATGATTTTGCAGGACCCTCCCTGCCCCCACGAACTGTTCACATATTCAATGTTGTGAACAACATATCTATCCTCAGGAAATTGATAAACATCAATACCTGGCTTAACATAATCAGGGTTACAGAAAGGCGATTTAAATCGGAGGAGCTCATCCTCAACCTCACCCCTGTTCCTAGCCTCAGAAAATTCCACCAGCAGGCATACAATCTCAGTTTCCTGGAGGGCATCATAGGCATTGGAAATAGGGAGATTTCCAGGGCCTGGATTTCCAGGGCCTGGATCAACCTTCTTATAAATTATGAGAGCAGGGCCTTTCTTATAGACCTTGCAATGAGAAAGAAAGGGCTTTGAATCCGACAAGATTCTACCAGTAGGCCTGAAAATCTTCGTAGGTCTACATTGGGATTCAGAATGCCCCATACGATTACAATGGAGCCCAAGTCATAAAACGTGTTTTTTTTAGGGCTTTCAAATTCTAGCTTATAAACCAATTTTTGGAGAACTTGTGAAGTAGTATAAACTTACAACTATAAAGCTAGTATTTATACCAAGGGAATGTTATTTATGTTCTTTATCAATTTTGTTCGTATCATGTCTTCTTCCGCAAGAATCACCAGAAAATATCATGTGAGTTTTTTACGCCTATCAAAATACAATATGGTTAGTTCATATGAGAAAACAAAAGTGTTATCCTCTTAAGAACATTTAGGTTGCCATCTAATGTTTCTTACAATCTAATGAAATTTATTATTTATGCACCGTTAATTCAAAGATAAGATTGAACTAATTACATTGTCAATAATTTAAAGGATAGTCCTTATCAAGAGTATGTCAATTATAATTCTATTGAATTATTGACAAATGACTACCATAACTTGACAAATTAACTTCCTTGGTTAAGCTTGAACAAATAAACTGATGCATTACTTAAAACTTGCTCCTCATATAAATGAACTCATAAAATGGGATTGACTTGAAACACTTCTTAAGCAAGCTCAAATAAGTTTTTAACTAACAGTTACAAGCAGAATTACAAGTAAATTGGTTTGTTCAACAACCCCAATCATATATCAATTAATCAATGTATTGTTAATGACTATCAATATACATCAACTTGTTAAAATGAATATTTTTAACACAAATTAAAAAGGCGTCAAAAATAAAAAAGTTCTAGTACTAATTTTTGTAGACCAAATGGGAGCTTGCTACTTAAGACTATCTTTTCCCTCTCTTTCTTAAGCCTGAAAAAATCTCAATTTGCCAACAATCAATTTAAAAGAGGCCTTGCGTGGTTAGGACTAAGTCATAAGTGACCAGAAAATTTGCTTTTAGCTCCATGGCTCTAGCCAACAAGGGACAAGGATAGAAGGAGTTTCCAAATGGAAAGCGGTGGTCCCAAAAGAGGATACGCTAACTATAAGGTATAAGTTCTGGTTTGCCCCGAGGGCTAAAAAATAAGTCAATTAAGCAGCACTGATCACTATTTATAGGAAGCAAGCAATTGATTGATTCCAGTCACTTCGAACTTCATCCAATCAACTTCCCCGAATGCAAAGATTTCCCTATTAGATTTCTATTGCCTGCTATCGCTAGATGGAAAGCCTAAAACAATTTTCTCACCTTAATAGGCCCTAGTGGGGTCAAATATCAACATTTATAACACAGATATTAAATTCATGTGAGGATTGGTCTTTTGGGGTCTCTAGAAAGCCCATTTTTTGCAAAGTTAAGGAAGCATAATGAAGCAAATTTCAATGAAGAGAATGCAATAAATTAAGCAAGTGCTTCAAGAACGGAATTTAAAAGAAAACCTACTAAAAACTATCATGCAAATGATAATAAACAATTAATTGATGAATAATGAGTTCCTAAAACACAAGCTAGTGATTACAGGCAGCCAATATTAGAAACCAGCAAGAAGAAATTTATATCATTCAGCAAAACTATAAATGGAGCAACTTTGATGTAAGGCCTGATGAATATCTATCTTCCATCCAGAATATCTGTCTTCCATTACAGTGGTTCTTATGGAGATGCCTATGGATTTTTAACTGCAATTATGAACCACAGCAAAAAACAGTTCCATATGTAAAATCATGGTTGCTTACATACACTTATCCATTTAGATGCAAGGACTACCAGCATATTGGAGCCAATGGCTACAAGAGGCATGGCATATAAGAATATGGGCTTTTCATTGACCTGGAAATTTGGGGGCCTGATGTTTGGAAAGGTCAAATTCCAGGAGATATAACTAAGGCCAAATGTCAGTAAAAGACATCTTTCAGTGAGAAAGGTCACCCTGAAATGCAAAGAGAGATGAGACATGTAGAGAGAAAGGAAAACACCTTGACAGAAAGAACGTATTCCACCAAAGAAAAAGTTCTCTGAAAACAACCCATGCTCAAATGAGGAGCAGACCACCAACTGTATAAGAAAAGCACCTAAACTGGCAGCCCAATAAGACGACTGTAAGACCTCCTTTTTCCATTAGGATGGCCATGATCATTCTTGCATCTAGAATCTTCTCTATGAGTAGTATTCTTCCCACTCCACCTCCTAACGAGAGTACTCAAGAGCTTTGCACTCACGGCTCCAAAACATTTGAGTCTTACAAAGTGTGAATAATTTTAGAAAATCTGGGCCTACAAGTGCTATTCTGCACACTCAACTTGCACAAGAGTTCTTTAACCAAGAGGCATGTCGGCATCACACAGAACATTTGCACGTGCACTACATAACAAAAAAAGCTCACAACCTCAGAAAAAAGTACTAGGAAGCAATAAAAACAAGGATTCTCCAAGCAGTTTCATTTCATGGTGTCAATATAATTAGGTAGACAAAAACTGGGCAGAGGCATTAAGGAGTAACTTGAGCATCTCATTGCAATTAGAGTCATTACTGTTAACTATGATTCATGCCTTGTATTTTGAAATTCAGTTTGAATCCAGATATTATTAGTAATTAAGGTGTTAATGATAGAAAAATCTTACAAATTATCTAAGATCAACTTGTGAACCATTTATTTCTATTTTTAGTAATGAAAAATCCCTGCCCCCACTTTTTGTGTTTGGGCCAAACTCCAGGTGGATGCCTTACCTGTAAAGGCCATGCACCAGATAAGTTCATGCATCAGTAATAGTAGGAATTGAACTTGACAACGGATCCAACCCCTGCATCCCAAGCCCACTTTGCCAACAGCAACTTGTGCAGATTGAGCCATTTATTTCTGCACTATCATTTTGTACAGAAGGTTTGGTCAATTGATACAAGATGTGAATTCTTGGGTGAAGGTTGGTATGGTGAAAGAGGAACTGCTTGCTTGGGAATGATTTTTCAAAAAGGAAAAATAATGGGAATTACTGAGCAAGGATTCCTCTACCTTTTCTTTGATTTATTTTGGAAGAGAAGGAATAATATGGCTTACACCAGCTTCAAAGCTTCAGCTTTAAGTTTCATTTGGCCTGATTGAATTTCCTTTTTTTTTTTTGGGGGGGGGGGGGGGTGAAGGGAAAGGTCATTTATCTTTTAGCTATTCTTTGGTTTATTTTGATGAAAAAAGAAAATCAATATCATGGTTTTGGAGATCAATTGTTATTGTGATCCCCATTGATTTTAGTTTGCAGCATTGGAACAGCAACTTCAAACACTAGCTACATGTAGCATGTTCAGTTGTGAAATCTCTAGCTCATAAATAGGATACGATACAAATGACAAACTCTTTGGAGAAGAAAAACAAAGAAAGAATACAATATAATTTGAATAAGCACCTGCTTCAATTCTCCACTGTTTTAATGATCAATGAGATGAAAAACATAAACTCCACACAATGGAGAAGAAGACTTCCACTATGCAGTATATTTTGGTGCCTTTGCACCAAAATGGACTAACAGTATATTTTACTCTTCAAAAGCAATTTCTTATCCTTATCTTTAGAAACCCCAACGTTCACTAAGAATCTTCCAGAAACTTTCGCTATGCAGTTCATCTCATAAGCAATCCCCCCAAAATTTTTTGATGCAATATTTGTAGTCCCACTGTTCCATCGATAACCCCAAATCCCTTCAAATATAAAAATTACAAAAATTTAACGAATCTCAAAGACACATCAGATCTCAATTCTCTTTAGGATAAAGACTAAATAGACTTCATTGTAGAGAGTATTTCAGATTTCCAGGTAACAAAAGTCAAGTGAATGTGTGTGAACTTGTGAGACAAGTAAAAATAAAATAGAGACCCCAGCTGACTCACTCCAAGATTTGCAATTGCGCTATGGATCTTCAGTCTTGGTAATGCAGTAGACCACCGGGTATTCAGTGGATATCTTCTCAAGAGCATCCACAACAATGACTAGACAAGTGACAGTGAATGACTTCCAAAGCATCCATCCCCCCTAAGGCTCTCCCCCAGATTCAAAACATGGATATGGAGAGGCAAGAGAGGAAGGAAAGCATAATACCATCATGCTGATAGGACCCTTGCACTAAGAAGAGAGTCAAAGATTTGAATAAGGTAATAGCATAGGGTTCTACATCTATCTCAACCTCAAATGACTCAAGCTAAGGGTGTTACTATATGAGTGAGACTTATCACAAATATGACCTGAAATTCTTAAAATGTTAAGAAGCATGAAGGGCCTAACTCCCACCAACCAAGATTCTGGAGATGCAATATAGCACTCCAGAAGTGGGATGTCCTTTAATTTATTCAACTAAACCCTTAATGCTTTGACAGATGAATTTCCACAGAAAACAAGCACGTAAATCATTTAACCTTCCAAAATAACTAGGAAAGGAATGATATAGTTGTAACGAAAAGAGCTTTGAAATGTTCATTAACAAATAATAGCACTTTATTGTTCACAGAAGTCCAACCTTTGCATTATTTAGTAACAACAATATGTTAAAAAATCATTTAACATGGCAATAGTCAGAAAAGCCACCACAATACAACATGATACAAGGAAGTTTAAAAATGTTACATTGAAAGTCCTCACACTGTTAAAGAAACACACTTTTAATGTGACATGATCTTCCGGCAGCTTACATTTATAGACCTATTTTAGTTGCAAGAAAATCATAATGTAGGTTCTAAGCTGTTCATCAACATCGGATAGAGAAAAAGGGAAAATAAGAAGATCAAGAGAAAAGAAAGAATAACATCTAAAGAGAAAAGGAAGAGTTAGAACCCAAACTAAGAGTAGTGTAGTCTTTAGAATTAATTAACAACTTCAAGCAACAGTATGGTGTGATCTTACTTAAGTAGGTTCAGGAATTTACCGTGCACTGGTACCAGGCATATTCTTCCCCATTGGGACCTACAAGCCATAAATAAATTTTTGTTTAGCAAGCCTATAAGCTCAGCCAAATGGAAAGAAAATTTGCTGTACATCCATAAGCTCATATGTTGTAGAACCAATAGCTAATCAGGAACTGAATGTTTTTCCATTATATTCAGAAAAAAATATTGGCTTAGTGGGGAAAATTGCTCTTGTAGGATGCTCACTAATCTGCCTGCATGTTTCTCTTGCCAGAATGTTTTTTGCATTACCTGAGATCTTGAGACTTTATTCTGTTACTGTTGTTGGCATGGTATGCTGGTTGGCATAAGGGCATTAATTGCATGCACACTTTGTAATATCAATGCATCATAGAAGATCTAGAGATGGAAAACATTTTGAATAGCACTCCTATATGTTTGATTCTTTGATAGTCATTCTATGTAGATTTCTCATTGCTCTTGTTAATAGATACCCAGAAAGCACTAAAACAGAACCACCTTGACTGTCCAAATAAATTTCACCCAAGCAGCTCGAAAATAACTCATCCAAGCAAGATAAAGATTTGCCCAGGATAAGTACGTATTAACTCACCCAATCTGAAAACCCACAAAATTAAGATCCCTATATATAGAAACAAGTCCATTAGTTTACCCCAAGTAAAGCTAATGGAATGAGAGGAATGAAGTTATCTTAAAAATATTCTCATCGAACCAATCCCAAGCTGGAAGTTACTAACTCTGCCTGAACCCACTGAATCCCCGTCAAACTCCAAGCCAAAATCCATGTTGTTATACTAATTTTACAGTGAAAAAAGAGATGGTTGACTGATTCAGGCTCCATTATACAGGCCAAGTTGCAGAAGATATTGTGATACAGCCCAAGTTAGGAGAAAAATACGATGTACTTTACTGCTTATCTAGCTCTTAGTACACAGCAATTTGCAAGAACATAAGGTTGTCATTCATAGTTCATTCATAGTTTCACTCCCACTGTCTCACAGTTTCCAAGAAAATAAAGAAATCCTTGGAGCAGCACCAGCTTTAGACATCATCTTTCAAGGAAACTGGCCACACCACCTTCCTGGGTGCAGGGTGAAAAGAAGCGACAGAAAAAATACCCTTCTTTTTCAGACTCTTTCATCTTTGCCTCTTTCCAAACTCAGTATCATTCTTTTAAAGAACAAGTGTTGCAAGTCGGTTGGAGTTTCAACAGAGTTTCAACAGAGTATCCATTTGCAGCAGCAAAGGATTCCAGAGTGGACAAAATTCAGCCCCTCAAAATAATATGACACTGGAGCATCCTGTTTCTAATCATTACTAAAAATAATAGGGAACTCCAATAACAAGAAGTGCACACACCATCTGTCCAAAAATAGACTGCTGACCCATTGCCAATTTCAAGGTAAGTGTAACGGCTATAATTTACCAAAAAAAAAAAAACCCTAATGTATTTCCTTAATCCCACACTATGATCATTACACGAATGTCTGAGAAGCCAGCCAAAATGAAAATTCTAATCCTTCCTATATCTCCCACTTCCACAACGAAGATGCACACCCCCTTACCTTTTAATCCCAGTTAAAAACACCAAACACCACTTCCAGACTACTATGTTGTAATGACAAAGTGGCAACGCTCAACATTGCTATATTGACGAGTACAAATTTATTTTCCATGTGACAATGCAATGAGAGGGGTCTCCACTCTCGGTCTACTTTCTTGACTCCTCCATCCACCTCCATCTCCATAGCAATATGCTGAGACCTAATCTCCACTTCAATTCTTTCCACCTATTTCATTCCATAATTGTATGAATAAAGTTCATAAATTCTGCCTTGATGTAAGATAAACATTCTAGAGGCTGCAAAATTGAATGCACAGAATAACAAGACGTTTCAAAGTCCAAGCTAATGCTACTTGCAAATAAAGTTGATTGATAGTGCATGAACTCACTTCACCCTAACTGAGATAACCCATCGAATTCAATGGGATATAGGACATAACTGAAAAAAAGAACCCAAAATTCCAAGGCAACACAGACAATTGGAACTTTAACTTGAGAGTACTCTCAAGGCTCCTTCCTGCTCAATTAACGAATTTCATAACAATTTCCACACATCATGCCAAATAGAAGAGGCACAATCCCTACCGGCCAGGAAATCCAACCCAACCCACATAAAATCTGACTTAACCCTGATGTGAATTTGTGACAGGACCACTTGACCAAGGCAAAAGATTGCCAAACCCAAAATTCTCCTGAAATGAAGGAACAGTTACATCTGCCACTTGAAATCTAAAATCCGATTTGTGGAAGGCTCTAGGCTTGTGATGTCCAACAATGGTCGATGTACACTTTTTGCAATCTCCAAACTAGGTACTGCTCGAATTTTTCTTTAAATTCAAGCATTATTATATTAGAGAGAATGAGTTTATCAAGAATGTAGAAATACATGCTATGCTCTACAAGAAGTTCACTTATTTGGGGAATAGCAATGAACTCTTTGAGGAATCCCTTCTTTAATTAACTCCATAATTTACAGACCTACAGAAATCATCCTATACTAACTGTGGATACTAGATCAATTATCAGTGTCACCAAGAAGTTCTTGCAAGTCATCGGGTTATAGTAGTCAATTTCCTGTTCAACTTCAATTTATGAGCTCCAAATTTGACTTGAGTACAGCAAGGAAAAAAATTTTTCAAAACATGCCATTAAACAGAACTCTTGCATGTCCATGAAGGCAAAGAAAAGGATGAACAGTGGAATAAGAAACTTAACAATGTAAGTGATAAATGGTTTACAGTAGAGCCATTGGTGTCCCTAAATAATTCCTACATTGGTTTTTAGATATGGTAAGTATCCAAATTCGACTGATATTCAATCAATACATGATGGAATCTGGTGAATTGCTTACAAAGCCAAACCTGACCAGTTTAGTAAATGCTCATGCTATCTTGTATCTGCATTAAAGGTAATCATGCTGCCAAAATCCCTACTGAAGCTCACAAAACATACAGAGACAAAAATTAAGCAACTAAGTATTTGAAATCCCAAATAACATTTTACCTGGATTTGTCACTTTAACACACTTGAAATTCACATCATTAGGATTTTTAACATACACCCGACGAGGGTCAATGCTTACAACCACAGCCTGAAAGAGGAGTAAGTAACAAAGCCATTTTAAATGTGATGTAAAGGTACAATCCGCAATACATCTACCTAAAATGGTAGCCAAGTTGGGAGTTAGGAGTACATTGTAGAGCATTACTAAAGCCAAAAAACATTTCAAGTAAGCAAATTAGAACCACAACTAGTGGTATCAAGAACAGAAGATTTACTATAATGAAAAATGCATCAAGCAAGCAACAATCAAATGAAAACAGATAGGATAACCACAAACTATAGTTGAATATAGACGGAGGAGAGAAATGAAGAAAAGGCTTAGTACTCAATGAGCACTAAACATCCATATTTATAGCATTATAGGTATAATTACAATATCGTCATTTATCCTAATAACACTCCCCTCATGTTGGTGCATATATATCATATGTTCCAAGTTTACTACAAATGTATTTATCTCTAGGACCTCTCAAGGACCTAGTGAATAAATCAGCAAGATAACTGCTTGAACTAACATATGAAGGGGCTATCTCCTTTATCAACAATTTCTCCTGTATATAATGGCAATCAATCTCGATATGCTTGGTTTGCTCATGAAATACAAGATTTGAGGCGATGTGCAATGCTACTTGATTGTTATACATTAATTTTATTGGTAAAGTCCACTTCAAACTCTGTCAGAACTCCTTTTATCCATATTAACTCACACGTAGCTAGTGTCATCAAGCGGTACTCAGATTCAATACTACAACGTGATACCATATCTTATTTTTTACCTAGTGAATAATACCCATATGTAAAATGATGGTCGACTAGAGATCCTGCCTAATCAATGCATGAATAACATGTAATGTCAATATAACCTCTACTCCCATAGAGTAACACTTTGCTTGGAGCTCGTTTGATATATCGAAGAATATGCATAATAGCTCTCAAATGGCTTTCCGTGCAGAGTCTAAGAATAAGCTCACTATACTTACTACTAAGAAAATATCTATGCGAGTTACTGTGAGATAATTGAGTTTGCTAACCAAACTCCTACATCATCCTAGATCTGGTATCAAGTTCCTTTCATCAGGTAGCAACTTGATATTGGAATCCATCGGTGAGTTATGTGGTCGAGAGCTTAGCATATCCACTTCACTCAAGGTGTTAAGAACATACTCGTGTTGAGAAATAAATAACCCCTGTTTCAATCTTGCAATTTCAATCCCTAAGAAATACCTCAATGGCTCAAAGTCTTTTATTTAAAATTGTTATTGCAGAAATGTTTTTAGCTCTCTTATACCTTCTGTTGTTACAAAAATGTTGTTAGCCCCCCTGTTTCAATCTTGCAATTTCAATCCCTAAGAAATACCTCAATGGTCCAAAGTCTTTTATTTAAAATTGTTATTGCAGAAATGTTTTTAACTCTCTTATACCTTCTGTTATTACAAAAATGTTGTTAGCTCTCTTATACCTTCCGTATCATCTCTAATGATAGTTATATCATCCACATCAACAATCAGCAATAGACGTTTTCCCATCAATGAATGTTAATAAATAACTAAATGGTTAGCACTATATTGTTTCAATCCAAATTGTAAAACAACCATACTAAAATGACCAAACCATACCCAAGGGGTTTACTTTAAGTCATAAAAAATTTTTTTAAGGAGACAAACCTTATCAGACTCCTTTTAGCAACAACCCCAAGTAGTTACTCCATATAAACTTCCTCATGCAAATCATCATTTAAAAAAGACATGTTTGATGTCCAATTAGTACAAGGCTAACAATACATAGCAGCAAATACCAAAAACATACGAATAGAAGACATCTTAGCGACTGGATAAAAAGTATCACCATAATCAAGCCCATAAACTTAGGTGTATCTCTTTTCCACCAAGCGATCAATAGTTTCATTAGGAAAAAGCTCCACAATGTAGATCCTTCACAGCCTATGGTAGACTTGCCAAGGAAAGAGAAACTAAGTTCCATGTGCACTAGAGTGCGAAGCTAAAATTTCATCTAACATAATAGTACACCACTCTGAATGAGTAAGAACATTACTAGTAGATTTAGACATCGAGACAGAAGATGAAGAAGTGATAAAAGAAGAAAAAACAGCTGACAAGTAATTATAGGAAACAACGTTAGAAATGGAATATGAAGTTGTATAATGAATACCATTTCATTACACAATCGAAAGGTCCAAATCATATGCATGATGGACTGGTGATGGATTTGTAGAAAGTAAGGTGATCAGTGCCCACATGTCTTGCAGAGGAAGGCGAGGGCGTCATACATATACATGTATGTCTGGTCTATCCAATCGAAGGAGCTCTCCACAGGTTTGGACCCAGTTGGGCCCTCCAGAGTAACAGTGGTTCAAGAAAACCAAGAGGAGGAAATAAAAGGATAAGAAGAGGAAGATCTTCAGCCATAGAATTAGAAGAAGGTGAAGAAGGAAAGTAGAAGACAGACTCAAAGAATATCACCTATGCATAAACAAAGAATTTGTGTCGCTGAGGAAAATAAAATCAATAACCCTTCTAGAGTCTAGCATACCCATGGAAAATACATTTGATAGAACGCAGATCTAATTTATCATAAACAAGGGACAGATTATGGGCGAAACATACACATCCAAAGATTTTGGAAGGCAAAGAAAAGAGAGAATCACGAGGGAAAATAATAAAAAACGGAAATTGGTTGTAGAGCATAGATGAATGCATACGATTAATCATTAATCAAATAATAGGCAGGAAGGACCACATCATTCAAAAATATCAAAGGGGTATACATAGTTTTAATAAGGCATCGATTCTTTCCCTTAGCCGCCATATTTTGTTGTGGAGTGTGAGAACTCTTAAAATTTTATAAGTAGGATCAAAGTTCAAACCTGCAAAATTGTTAACCATCAAATTTTCAATGGATCAGTAAAATTATAAGTACGATCGAGATCCCGGGACAGAATAAGAGTCTATATGATCTCACGAAATTCAAACTATATAAGAGTTGGATAGATTGCCAACCTTGCAATTAAGAGTTTGATAACCATGCCCTAGTCTACATCAATTTTCTATTGAACCAAGTCGAAGTGTTCCACATAGCCTGTAGCATCAAAAGACCTGTAAAGCTTCCCAAAAAGAGAATTAAAAAAATGAATGGATTCTTGCCCCTATACCTATTTGTTCTTCCTTCTTTTCAAGGGTAGATACGCCACAGATTTTGAGAATATCTGGGAATCCTCCCATAACTACCGATAGTCTGCCTCCCTCTCTACTTTCATATGCAACAGTTCTCCCAACATGCTTTCATATGAGAAGAAATTCAAATCACCTCCAAAGAACCAAGCAAATTCTCAGAAATTCAAGCTCAAATTGTTAGGACTCAGTTTTCGAGCAAGATATCAAAGTTAACTAGTATGATCCTATGTGTTTTAACTTCTAAGTGATTTACAGGCATTACACATTCAGAAAAAGAATTGCATCCAGTTAACATCCTTCACAGCATCAGATTGGCATGAGTTAAAGGAAGTCTAAATGAGAAAGAGCTAAGGAACACACCTGATTCCCATAAATGCGGGAAATTTCTTCCAAACTGGTCTTTCCTGCCCTTACCTACAAAAATCCAATTCAACCAACAATAATATTTTTCAATTTATTTATTTATTTTGTTGAGAAACAGTACATTGTGCTCTCCCTTCTAAAGCAGATCAAACCACAATATGGAAAAGTTAAACAGATATAAACAGAGATGTTCGCACTTCCAAAGGATTAAAAATATGACTCACTCCTGTTCTTAGATATTCTTCAGCAGCATAAACTGCATCACTTCCGATAGAAATTTTATCAGCACCAGACCTGAAATACTCAGAAGCAACTTCCAAACTGGAATAATGCCTGAGAAAACGTAGCATATTGTATGTCACAGTCATGAAAAAGCCAGAAAATACAGAATGCTAATTATGATGTCTGAAGTCTGACAAAGTAAAACTGTTAGTCATCACCGCAACATTGAACTCCTAACAGCATACCTTCCGTTTGCATCAGTAAAATCTCTAATGCCACCTCCAACAGTCAATGGTACAAAAACATTTTCTGATGTGTACCTCAGCACCTGAATGGAGAACAATAAAATATTTATAAGAAAACAATAAAAGCTTGAGAAACAGACAATCCACAAAATAATAAATGTTTTAGAGCACATAACTTCCACAGACAAAAGCTAAAAATCAGTTGCAATGATCTTAATCAACAAGATAAAGGGAGCAAAAAGCAAAACCTGCAACATTGGCAAATCACCCAAAGGGAAGTCCCGGAACCCTGTGATGTTAAGAAAACTAACCTGCAAAAATAGACTTAGATACATCACTTCTCCATGACATGATACAACTATCATGATTATCCAACAAGAAGATATACCTCATCAGCACCATCCTTGTAGTATTGTCCAGCAAGCTCCACTGGCCTGCCAAGATTTCTTACCTTAAATTTAACAAACAAATGAATCATCAAATCGTATTGAAATCACATGTCACAATAAAATATTGGGGATAACATCCAGATAAATAACAGGTGAGATAAGGGTATAAACACATATGACATCAAATCACAACAATTTCTGAAAGCCAACATATTGATCATTAGAGAATAAGGACAAAACTAGCGACATTGATATTGGATTTGGGGGGGGGGGGGGAGAGTAAGAGACAAGAGAGCCAGGGGTCCTTAAATTTCAAATAAAATGGAGGAAAAAAAGGAACACAAACTAAGTCCCCAGAAATGAACAAGATTTGTGAGCCGACTGGTTTGTGATCATAACAACCAGACAAAGTAGGCTCAATCATCCCCAAGTTTGATTGTGACAAAGAATTTTCAAATTATAGTGTTTCTTGAACCTGTTCATTTGTTTATTTGATTTCGTTTAATGTTTATTCAGACCATCTAACTTCTGCTCTCTTTCTTCTCCCTTTTTTCACTCTTTTTTCTATTTCAAGGGCACCATGGAATAATTATTACTAATATATATTGACTATAATCTTTAGGTCAATATCTTTACCATCCTCAGCAAATTTTTTTGGTTCATAATCACTGAAAATACATTCTACAATACCTCATTTTCTTTTGTGTGCTCCCTCACATCATACTGATCTCCTTTTGTTACAACAAGATCTCCTTTGTTGTTAGTCCTCACATCAAGACAAGCAATCACCTGGACAGGCATGACCTTGTTGGATGAATAATTTCTTTTTTTAAAAAAAAAAAAGCACATACGAATGACCAAAAAAAGTGTACAAAAGTAAAATGATTATCAGATATAATTCACACAGAATCAAAGTTATTAAAGATAAAACCACAAAAGAAATCCAAAATTAAGCCCTTGTCATCAGCAAGTAATAAAGAGAGAGAGATAGGCCAGGCTTGGAATAAGGTGATAACATGTAACTCACATTAATGAGATGAGAAGGTAAAAAGGAGGTGGAGAAAGAGAAGGGTATACAAAATGGAATGTGTGAGGAGGTGATCAGACAACCATGTCAAATACCTGGTAAAAAAAATAAAGAGTGAGAAGTTGACGAACAAGGAGAGAGATCAGAGCATCCATACCCTCTTTGCAAGTTTTGAAGCTTGTCCTACATTTGACTTCTGTCTATGCACAATGTTTCACATGATTAGACAGTGAAATTCAGTAGCCAATAAATGCAAGATATATATATATTCAGAGGTTTAAAAATGATACCTTGATATAGAGGAATTTGGAAGTAAGAACTGTCTCAAAATAGAAAGACCAACATCTGAAATATTCATTTCATGCACGTCAACAAAATAAGATCCATAAGCATGAACATGCTTTTACTTCAAATAACCAAATCATACAGTCCATTGGAAGCAGCTTGGTATATCATGTATAGGATTTTAAAACATCCAAAGCTTGAAATACATTTCCAGAATGCAGAATGCATGCACCAGATTAATCAAGCAAATAACTACCTCCAGAACAAAGTTTTAATGCATGGGCTTTCAATCACTATGCACATTAGTATTTACATTCATAATCAGTAGAAAGTAACACAAGCAATCCCCCAATTATCAAAGGTAATCTCCATATCCAGCCTCTACTAATATGTGGAATGGATATGAAGAAGCAACGACCATACACTATAGTTATATAAAAAAGAAACTTTTACTGTCAAGATAAGCATTGATTGACCCCATTTGTGCTGTTGTTTACTGTTATCTGTTCAGGAAATTTGACCGTGCAGCATGTCTTTTTCCATATGTGAACAAACAAAACCTGAGTTTGTTTCCCACACTTTGAGTCAGGAAATGTTTAATTTAAGGGTCTTTATTTACACTTCCTAGTGAATGCATCGATTTTTTCCACTTCTGCTGCTACATATTGTTGTCTGTTCAGGAAATAGTGTCCCAATGCCTTTCTCCATACGTGAAGAAGCCTGCATATTTTTGGTCAAGAAATGCAAAAATTAAGGCATTTGATGTTTCTAGTCAACGAAACTTTTTAAGTTTAATTTTGATTGAAGAAACAGTGGACCATCCCACTCCTCAAATCATTTATGGTACACTCAAATGATAAAAGCATACTTTGTCTAATTCTAATGTCATTTCACTCTCAATCTGAATCGTGACTGCACAATGATCAAGCTCAACTATCTGTCATCAGCACAGTCGATCAAAAATCCAACGACAATAATCAGCACCTGCAATCACATTTCCAGCAAGATATTTCTCAGATCTAGTAGCAACTGGTTCCTTCTCACTCAATTTTGGGCTCATACACTTATTTGCTTTCCAAGGGGCAATACAGCCATGGCCACCATTATTGGAACTTCTCACTGGCGCCCATGCTGTTGTTAGTGGCAATAAATAAATACCCAGGGAAATTCACTAGAAAATTATAATGTTTGCAATCAAAAGCCAATAAAGAAGAATAGATGCAGAAATTGAAATAAACGAAACAAGGGAAATTTCTTCTTCTTTCCCAATCTAAGAAGGGGCATCCAGGGATGCTGTTTTTCTCCTCTTCCTTTTTTATAAGCTGCTCAGTATCATGGCTGCTTTTAGTTATCAGCCTTACAGCAAATAATGTCTGTTCATTTTTTAGGCTTTTCCCCAAAAAATCCAGAATAATTTTGTTGTCCAGTAAGAAAGATGCGTCATTTTTATTATATAAAATGTTCAAGCAGCATCAAAGAACTCAACAAACAAAATAAAAAATTCAGAAGCGAAGCTTATCAACAAAATAAAAAAAGGTCACAAGAGTGCAGGGCAAAGAGGGATATTGTCCTCTACAATAAGAAAGATTGAAAAAATTACACCTAAAAAATTAAAGGTATAATTTTTTTTCAATCAGAAGCTAACAAAGATGATAAACTGTGAAATTCAAAGAGAAATGGACAAATAGTGTTTGCATATTGAATGCCTTCTATTTTGCATTGGTATTAATGGATATTTTATATTAGCTTGTATGTCAGTTGTCAATTGAGTATGCTTCCTTTATGCCTAATGTAGTTAAATGGCTGTGCTGACACAACATGGCCCATTTTTTCGGGTCACTAGTACATAAATGTGCTGTGCTTGGCACAACATGGGATAAAAATATCCTAACCTAGCGGGGCACATAGCTTGCCTGTGTAGAGCAGAGCAGGCCTCTGGGCAAAGTAGGCCTTCGGGCCAAGCAATATTGTGTCGTGTCAAGCATGGCCCTAATATAAAAAAAATAAATATATATACAAAAAATAAAATTACACAAAATATAATAAAAAAATACATCACATTTTATTTATTTCATTGAATATTTTTATGTTACAATTTACAAAGTTAGAAAAAAATGCATCTAATAATTTAGATGGAATATTCATACTTGAATGATGATGAATCATATATATGCCTGCTCCTAAATCCCTTTCTCACGCCTGTTTAGATTTCCATGTCAGCCTTTTTCTATATTATTTATATCCTTCTCCTCTCCTTTCCTCGGACCCTAACCATAACCCTAATTCTAATTTCTGCTGCCATGGCGGCCGCTTTGTTTACTTCTCCACCTACATCTCTCTCTCTCTCTCTTATACTCACTCATGCTCCAAATAAATAAATATATTTATATTTATATTAATTCTCATGTGACGTTAAAGTCAAAAAAGGGCTCTGGTAGGTACATTACAATTCATGCTGCAAGCCAACATGACATGCGGGCCAGCTATCCGCAGCCTGGCACAAGCTGTGCTACGTCATGGGCAGCATGGCCAGTTAACACCTCTATTTATACCAACACCTGAGCAAACCCAATCTTCTCTTTACCTCTTCTTTTTGCTTTACAAGGCTGTTGTGGGTAACAGGAAGAGAAGAGACAACTATATATCTCAAGAATGAAACAAGTTTAAAATTATTGAGTACAATATTATGCTGTTTTTCAGCAGAAGAACAATGAAATGTTAGCAACTGCTATTATCTGAAATTGAGGTAATTTCCACAGATTGGGAATTGATAATGTTTTTGAGATATTTTGAGGTAATAGTGATTTGAGTTGGTGGTTCAATCCTGGGTTAGCTATTAGGGTTGCACAGTTTGAAGTCAATAGCAAATGAAATACTAAAGGCAGTTCCAAATTTGGGTAAGGTGATATACCTCGAGGGCAGATTGAGGCACTGTTCATCAACTTACAAAATTATCAATGTCTAGCAAGTTCTCTATAAGCAATTTCCATTGAACTTATCCAGGAAACAGAATTCTTAATACTTAGGTAGCGGAATCATTTGCGCCTAGTGAACTGTTTTTCTATCTACTGGCCCACTAATTTGTCTCTTCTAAAATATAATCCCCTGTCTTTGCCATACAACAATAAAAAGAAGAGCAAGAAGCAATCCTGGTGGGGCAACCAGCCAGCAAAGCTTTTTATAAATATTTACGATTTTTATTGAACATCAATTGGAAAGCGGTCAATGTCAGGTACAATCCTTTTAAAACATAAAACCCTAATTCAAGAAACCTAAGGCACCTGAAATCTCTTGAAAGTAGACACTGAAGTATTTCGAAAAGCCTGTGCACTTGAATAGCCAAGTAGGACCAATGTTTTCCCTTAAACAATCAAAGGTATCCCTGGAATGCTTTATGAAGTAGCCATGGATAAAAATATTGATATTGGTCGCAGTCATAGCAGTATCAAACATATTAGACAATGTAAATCAATATTAGATATATTTGACGGAAAAATATTTTTAAAAATCATAAGCTGATAGGATTGTATCGATCAATATTTTAAATATCGACCGATACGGAAACAAATTGCAATATTATCACAGCATTAGAAAATATCAGTATTGGGGCTCCCTAATACCAATACATAAATATGTATTACATCGGCTGATATTTGCATCAATGAAAATAGTTGGTACCCTTGCGTTGCATGGTGTGACAAGCCACATCGATATAGGCTCATGTCAGCTATAATTCATTATCTTTTGGTATTTTAATGCTGTTCCTTTTTATGGAAACTTACACCAAATCAGACTGAAAAAAAAAATGAACTGGGATGACAAATACTGAATCAGAGGGGGAGAAGTAACTGTGATGATGATAGAGTGAAACAATATCTTGCCTCCACTCTTCTCTGGGTGAAACTGAACTGCATTAACATTCCCTCGTTTTATAGAAGATATAAATTCGTCACCATAATTGCATGTGGATGACACCCACTCTTTGTTACTGTCAGTCTGAAAGAATATATACAAAATAGTACAGCAAATTAGTACAGCAGCAATCATGAAAATTTAAAAAAAAATTGCCAATAAAGGTTTAAGGCACATACAGGCATCGCTCGGTAAGAGTGAACGAAATAGACATGATTGTTCCCAATATCATATAAAATTCCATCGTCCTTCTGAATTTGCAATGCATTCCAGCCGATATGTGGCACTCTCAGACAATTGTTCGAATCAAAGCGCCCAACAACACCAGGAATCAAACCAAGACCTTGCACTAATAAAAAAGCAAATCTATTAAGAGTTGTGCAAAGTCTATTACAAGAAGTAAAAGATATCGGGATGTAATGGATCTAATGGATGATAATGCACGTAAACAATGTATACTGAGAGTCAAATGAAACCAGCATTCACCTGGTCCATTCTCTTCACTGGAATCAAAAAGTAACTGCAGTCCCAGACAGATGCCTAGAAACGGGTGATCATTCTCAATGTAGGTACAAAGTGCTTCAGCCATCCTGTACAAAATGGAAGAGTGAATAGTATTCTTTTTCAAGTTGAATAGCAAGAAAGGACTAACAACAGAACAAGGGAGTTTCACTCCCATATAAAAGCAAGAGTGGCTTAGACAATTAGGCAGTAATGTAGCCAATGCATAGGTTGCAGTTTAGTGAAATGATTGCTGGATGCAAACAAGTGATGCATGCAAATAGCAATAGCTGGTTCCACTTATTGTAAAATTAAGTAGATCTACACTCTTATGGCTTATGTCTTGTTCTATAAGCATAGAAACATCTATAGAGTTGTTCAATTTGCTTTATGTTTTAATGTGCACTACCAATAATAGCCAACAAAAGCAATGATTACAGAAACACACAAAATCATAAAGCACAAGAATTTCACAAACGAACTATAATTAGCAAGAATTTCACAAACGATAGCAAAGATGATATTGGCACATTAAACAAAAGCCATAATTTTCTATTAATAAAAGAATCTAATTGATAAAGATAGCATTATTTTACACTAAATAACCACTCATAAGCATGCAAATGGCGCCTTTATAGATTATAAGAACTTTTTTCTCTTTATTTCTTTTAAATTAGGGAAAAGATAGCCACATAAAACACTTTTAATCTCTCTTGCTCCCTTATTTTCGGTTAGAAGAATTTTAAACCACCGAGAATATACAAATGGTTAGTCCCATCCAACAAAAGACTATGTTCTACTACACATGCAACTCACAGATAATGCAGAAGAGGGAGAATGGGCACAGCCCCATCGGCAGCCCATCTGACCATAAATTCCTCATAAAAGTTCCAAATTCATCTGTTTTGTTAATTACCAAATCGATTGTTTGATGACGATTGGGCGAGTTTACTAACCCCCTACACTTACAACATAGCTATACTCCACTTCATACTTCTTTCAAGGATGTGAAAGATGATGGAAGGCCGCTAAGTTGGTTTGCTTTTCTTAAAGGTTTTGTCTTGGCCACAACCTCCTGCTTTATTTATTAGAACACATTTTCCTTTAAGCAATTGGGGAGCCAATATACATACCTACTCCCTATACATGTGGTCATAAAAAAGAGGGAGATTCCTAATCATGTTATAAATAAAAAAATTAGAAGTGGCGCCCATAAACAAAAATGCCCATGTGAAGCTAAGATCACTTAATGCATTTGTTAAGACATAAGAGATATCAAAGCTTGAAAAAGACAATATAAAAGATACAAAGGAAAAGAAAAGAAGAATGCTGCATTAAAATTTAGTAAAGGACACAACATATAACAGGCTGAATAATTGCTAGGAATCCATATAAACAACCCTAGTTAGTGGGAAAAGGCTTAGTCTGGCTGGATTTGACTTTTGTTTCCTTCAGAAAAAGACTTTTGAAGCATGACATCCAAATGAGTCCACTTCTTCCCAATAAGACGAGTGAATGGGAAAAAGCAGAGACTATCTACAACGCCCCGATAGTTTGACTCGGGATTATATAGTAATAAAATTAATATAGTTTAAACAAAGCAAACTTAACCTTGAGCTAAGGCTTACCTTCGCAAGCAAACATGGATGGCCTCTTTATCCCCTTATCTAATTCCCCCCCCCCTCTCTCAAATTTTACCCTCCATTTTTATGCCTTGTAACAAACAAAGCCTAATAGGTTTAAGATGTGTTCTCCCCTAGCAGACTCAGTATTTATCTAGCTGACTATTACTAGTAGAATTGAGATTAACACTCCTCTTTATGATGGTATATTCTTAATGCATTTTGAAACTGGGTAAGCAAACTGGAGGTCCTCCTTGTTTGATATGACATCAATAGTCTAGAACAAGCCTGCTTTGACAAGATGAATAGATATGGTCCGTGGAGAAATACCGACAACGCTCCAACATAAATTAACATCTAGTAACTGCCAATCATCAATTAGGAAGTCATGAAAATTGAAATTAATGGAAAAGAACCTCACTCTTTTCATAGGAATCAACTAGTTTAACAGTTATACAGACTCAGGCCATTGACTTCTAATGTGATTGATTGCATATCTAAATTCAAAAACTCATGTTTCAATGTCACCTTGAGAAATAATATTTTCTAGCAACCATTAGGTTTGTCAATGTCCTAGAAACCAACATTTTTTCAGCCTGGAAGCAACCATTAAGAGGAAGGTAACCTAACATTACCCCAAGCCTGAAGAGGAACAATTGCAACGCCAGAGGAGAAGGGGTACATCAGGTGCGCAAGAGCAGAGTTGCAACAATGATTCTAAGTTTGTCTCTAATTCTGTTCAAAACTAGGCCTATATCCAATTCAAACTCAAGTTTGTCTCCCAGATCTTACTACTTGCCTCATCAGTTCTATTAATTTCCCATCCTCTCCTCTCACCCTAACAATTTCATAGGCAAATCGTGAGGGCCTAACTTTTAATGCCACAATTACAATACTAACAGACGCATTCCTACTCTTCTACAATTACAATACTAACAGAGGCATTGCTACTCTTCTAGCCGAAGCTTATGCTAGAGAACAAGATTATAGTGTTTCACCTCAGGAGGAAACCACATCTTGACCTGATAGAATAATTTGGTGACTAGGATGACCTAGCAGAGGAGTTAGAAGAGGATGTTGACCTATCAAAAAGGGATACGTACTTTATACAGCAACTACTTAAGATCAGGGAAAATGAACTTATCTTTCACACAATTAGTTGATTATTTGGGGAGGCAATACCATGGATTATGGAAGCAAAATCTACTACAGGTTGATTGAATCTTAAGGTGAAAGTGTGGAACAAACACCCTCACCAACAGGAAGAGCTATATCATAATGTCACATCTATGGATGTACCCTATATCCTCAAATGACACCTTTTCCTTTATGACCATGACATAATTGATTGTGGCAAGACAATACTGATGTCCTTGGCCAAAAGGGAAAGAAGATAACTTTTAAACCCATCAAAACCGCATAGCTTAACCAAAATTTCCAAAATCCAGGCACTCTAATCTCCTATTAAGAAAAGCATTCACATCCTTAACCATATGTCCTTCAACAGGTAAGATGAAGTAAATTCTGCTTAGCCATAGTGCTAAAAAGGCTCTCTCAAATCCACTTAGTCGATTCCAACATTCCTTAATGTACTAATACAAGTAGAGTTTGCTGATGTTCTTTCTAAAAAACTTATTAATGAGTCATCAACTACAGGGGCATCCAACTGGCCATTAGCTTGGTTCCTAGTTCTTGTCAACGTAAACTACTACATTATAGACTCCCATCCATTGCAAGTAGTACATTGAGTCAAACTGACAAGTGGAAGGTCTTTTGGCCAAGGGATTTGCGTTTGTTTGACAAAATCTGTCTTATAGCAATCTGTAATGTCTTACCACCATAGAAGGATCGGTCTTGGAGAATGTGCATAGACCGGCCTTCATATAACAAAAATGTGAAATGGGTGGTTCCCTAGTTCAAGGATATGCTTCATAAGTCAGCTAACAGATAAGCTTCACTTGCATAGTGGCTATCACTGGTTTGTATTAGAACTAGAAATGAGTGGAAAATCACTTTCAAGATCTAGTATGGTCCTTAATAAATAAGAATTCATGCCATTTAGTTTGTCTAATGCCCAAGGACCTTCAAAAGAATTAGAACAGCTGTTCTACAACTATAACAAAGTTCTCTATGGGTCTTTTCCACCTTAAATGAGGCAAAGTTGTAGATGAATCTTAAGAAATGCAAAGTCATGCAATCCAAGTACTTTATTTTGACTTTCTAGTCTCCGCACAATGCAGATACTCATCAATGAAATGTCAGAACGATTAGAGACTAGTCCAATTCTATTTTTGTTTTGGAGGATAAGTACTTTTCATGAGTTGTCATTTTTCTATGGGCAATTCATTAAAAGCTTTACTTCCATCATGGCTCCAATCACTAAAGGTATAAGACAGCAGAGTTCTACTGACCACCTAGTGCCTTTAGGATCATTGGAGAAATTAAGCATAAGATTTCTAAAATCATTGTCCTCAGACACCCTAAGTTTAATAAACTTTTTAGTTTCTTGTGATGACTATAGAATATGAATAGGAATAGGCACCAAAACACTTCTTAGCTAGGAGCAATGACCCATAGACTTCTTCAATTAAAAGCATAATAAGGCAATACAACTGTATACCACATATGATTGTAGACTTAGTGTGCAAAACCTCTAACATTGGAAAAACCGATAAAGAAAGTGAATCTCTAGGATAGCAGGAATCAAGGCTATTTACCAGCTGCTGCTGCAGAAGATATATGGTTTCCTTAGCTAGTAATGTATCTTCAGTAGAATATTTGAGAATATTTGCAAGAGCTTAGGCTTACTATTCATTTTCTCTGTCAATTTTATAGGGTTGAGTTGTACATAGAATTTCTTGCAGTTCTTCCTTGTGGCACACGAACAAGACATGGGGTTGTATTATACCTATGAAATTAATTCTACAGCAAAGGCTGTAGGCTGAGCAGTCACATTGAACCATTCACATCTAAATTCTTCTCACTTGTTTTTTATCTCAGTTATCAACTACTTCCATAAGATTTCTTTTGCACTGCAAATAGGAAGCATTGCAATCATTTGAGAAAGCCTTAGTTTTCCTAAACTCCTTATTATGCTAGGTGGATTTTAGATGATAATCACAGCAATGGTATTGAGTCAACTCTTTAAGGCTTCTAATTCTGAACCCTGAATGCATCATTTATAGATTTTTGCAATTGGAGAATGCATGCTGGTGGTCTAGCTATCACTTAGATAGATACCACAGAACACCATTGATTTAGTCAAAAATTGGACATCTCTAAAGCGGGACATGTTACCAATTTCCAAATGATTGGGGATGCCAACAGGTAAACACTAGCTTTTCTACCCTTTCAGCTAACCCATATACCTCATGGCAATATGTGAGCATGGCACGTGTCCTTGATGTTGGAAGGATAAGTGAAGAACATGACTCTATTCTGCTAGTAGATGATAGGAATCTAAGATGGCACATTTTCTCACAAGTAGAAAGACTACTGATGCTTTCTAAGCTGTTAAATCATACTTTGCCTATCTGCATGGTCAACCTTCATCCATATTGCCTGACAGGAATTTTGACTCCTTGGCTACTTCTAGAAGACATTGTGGAAATTAAGTAGCAAAGAGATATGCTCATTCTTTCCACCAACATACTGATGGACATTCAAAGTTGTCAAATCAAATTTCAGTGACTTTGCTTAGCTGCATTGTTGGGGAATAAATGGGTAGTTCTGATTTGATTTTACTCACGGATGAATTTGTTTATAGTAATTATGGCAATATATCTACCAAAAAATGTTCCTTTGGGATTGTGCAGGCTATTTACCCTATACACTTACTGATTATGTTCCCCTGCCACTTGAATCATGTATACCTGCAACAGATTAAAAAAAATTTTCAAGCATAAGCACAGCCTACATGGGTTTTGATCCTCCTATTTGAAGACAATTCCTTAAATCAAAGAGCTAATAGAAAGCTAGCTCCTACTCCTACATTGATGTCAGAAGTTGAGCAAGGTGAACAACAGACAAAAGGAGACCACCAAACAGTGAATTGATACAAAGCCAAGCAAGCTGCATAAAGACAAGTTGTATTAAAACTTTACCTCAAGGAAGGCATATTAGACATAAGATTACCTGAAGTAATCCAAATTATAAGCATGGAGCAAATGTGAATCATAGAGCTAACTCTTCAATATTTCAATGTCAATGATAACTTACAGTTTACATATGCCCCAATTGCTATTCAAAACAGTAACACAAAAACCTATGTTTCCCTAGCTATTGTCCAGACTAAATTATTTGAAAACATGGACCTAATGCCTACTTGCATGATTTGGCCCTATTTTCAATGTAAAGGATTAGTTATCTTCTCAAGGAATAATTACAAAGCTTGTCTATGGGCAAGCGGCCAAGTCTTTTTTAGTCTTGCAACAAAATATTGAGAATGAAGCTATGTTGGACAAGAGGACCAATGCTTCATCTCAAGTGGCTTGCATTGGTTGACTGAGTGAAGAGATTGTCCAAAATCAAATTCCACTTAGATTTTAGATTATGAATTTTGTAGGTTGGGTCCAATCATCTTGAGATTACCTTCAGTCAGACCAAGTAGGAATAATAGGGGCATACATGGGATTTTTGAAAGCTTTATGTTAGGAGGACTTCTATGAGAGATTAGTAGAAGAGTTTTGATCAACTAGATTGGCATAATTTTGATGAGATTAGGTTACATGAAAAAATTCCATGGCTGATTAATATGACATATGTCATCTATCAATTAAGCTTCATCATGTTAAGCAGAGTTTATGCAAAAACACCCTCCAATTTGCAAATTCATTTCTGTTTTACAATAGGCGCATGAGCAGCCTGCAATTCGTTCGCCAATAGAACCCACCAATTCAATCCTTGAAACAAATTCAAATTTTGACTTATTTTTTCAAGCTGCAGCTCTCGAATAACATGCAGCCGTTAACAAAACTAAGTTCTAACAGTATTGCTAACCAAAAGGATTAAAGAACTGGTTTCGATGACAAAAGACACTAACTGAACCTAAACTTCTAAAATTATTAATGGCGCCTGTTAAGTCAATGGAAAGTAGTTTTGTATGATTGGCAAGGCGCCAAACAAGAAGAAAGTGAAGATATGACTCAAAAGAAGCCTAGAAGTACCTCGAATCTAGTCAATGTTGTTGTAATTAGTTCTGTTTACAGTGCAAAGCTTTGATGCGATTATATTTTGTAAGAAATAGTATTTAAGTATACATCATCCAGTCCACTTCCTCTATCACTTGAATAAAAGGTAATCAGAATTTCTCTTTCAGTCAGCGTACAGGGATCGAAAAGTATAAATTATCATTTTTGCGTAAATTTTCGATAATGTTAAGAAACTCACGTCCTTAATGCCGAAGCCAAGACGGCGAATGGCATTTCTCACACTTCGTACATTCCCAGCGCCGTAATCGAGCAGCGTAACGACTACATCAAAAATTTAAGTAAAGCCATCAGAATAAGAACAGGCCACAAGAGAGGAATATCGAAAAGAGAGGAAGTACCAGAATCTCCACCGCCGATCGAGGCACGGACGGTGAAGCTCGTTGGAGATTTGACTTTGATGTTCGTTCTAAGCAGTCCTAAACGGTATAATTTACCGCAACAGTCATCACCGGTCAATGATGAGGAGGAGGTCATCCCAACATTATGACCTGCCGATGAGCTGAATGCCCCCGCCGCCGCCGCCATCGCTGTCGTCCGCTCTGTTAAATTAGTCGCGCTCTTGAATTAAACAGGGTATGCGTTGCGACTGATTAAGAGATGGTAACAGCTGCTTAATACCCACTTAGTTATTTTGTGAAGCTTGACAACAGATATGGCGCTTAATTTTTATAAAGATATTAATGAGTTTAAATAGCATCATAAATCCGAAATTTAAAAAAAAAGTTATTATTGTTGTTTAAAAATTACATAACCCAATCGATTTAGATCATAAATTCATTTATTTGTTATCAATTACATTATTAATGCGTCCATAAATATGGATTATCGTACAAATTAGAAAATCGTTTGATCTCACTTACTGAGTTGAATTGAAACGAATCCAATCTTCATAACTTTAAATTTGGATATTGCACACTACAATTAACGAACGATAAGTCAGAGGATAGTGAGATTCATTTTTCGATATATTCTCTGATACTCAAATCGAAAATCTTTTCTCAGATAAATAAAAAGATTAAGAAATATGAAAATAATACGTAGATGTATATACAAGAGAATTAAGTGTTCGTTGCAAGGCAATGCTCTAATAATGTGCTCAGTGGGTGAGTAGTTTAGAGAAAGTGAACTCGATTGGCAACAACTTAGAGATAGAGGTGTGCTCGACGGGGAGCGGTTTAGAGAAAGTGCGTTCGATTGGGAGCGGTTTAGAGAAAGAGGTGAGCTTGACGGGGAGCAGCTTAAAAAGAGATATGCGCTCAACAGATAGTGACTTAAAGAGAGAGGTGAGCTCAATTTAGGAGCAATTTTGGAGAAGGCTGTGCTCAATTGATGAGTAACTTAGTGAGTGGTGCGCTCAATTAAAGAGTGGTTTAGAGAAAGTGCGCCTGACTAGAAGCTTTTTGGAGAAAAAGGTGCGCTTGATGGGGAGCGATTTAAAAAGAGAGGGCAGCCACTCAGATATCTAGTTCTCGAGAGTTATAATCAAGGATTTGATCAAAGATTAGATTGTTGGTTGCTCCCGAGAGGCTCCAGAGAGAGTGTTAAAAAAATGGATTGGAAAAAAAAAAGAGAAAATTCTCCTCCCCCTTCTCGTCCTTTCCCTCAAGAGGAAAGGATACATATATAGAATAAAGGCATGGGTCTACCGTCCCTGGGCTTCAAAACTCTGCAATCATGAACAGTCGACATTACGTGGATGGCGGGTCCAATCTTCGCAATTTTGAATATGGATACCTCACGCCACAACTAATAAACAAGAGGTCATATGGTGTGAAACTCGCTCTCTGATATGTCTTTCGACACTTAAATCAGAAACATTTTCTCAGATGAATAGAAAGATAGAGAAATGTGAAAATAATGTGTAGATATATGAACAACAAAATTAAATATTCGCTGGAAGATAATGCTCCGATTATACACTCAGCGGGTGAGTGGCTTAAAGAAAGTGTACTTGATTGGGAGTAGTTAGAAAAAGATGTGTACTCGATGAGGAGCGCTTTAAAGAAAGTGCACTAAACGAGGAGCGGCTTAGAAAAAGAAGCATGCTCGACGGGAGGTGGCTTAAAGAAAGAAATGCGCTTGATGGAGAGTGGTTTAGAGGAAGTGTGCTTGAGTAAGAGCGACTTAGAAAGAGAAGTATGCTCGGCAGATAGCAACTTAAAAAGAGGTGTGATTGACAGGTAACAGTTTAGAGAAAGCGGTGAGCTCGATTAAGAAGCGGCGTTGGAGAAGGATGTGCTCGATTGAGGAGCGGCCTAGCGAGTGATGCATCCGACTGAGGAGCAATTTAGAGAAAGTGCATTTGATTGGGAGTGGCTCAATAAAAGATATGCGCTCGACGGGGAGCAACTTAAAGAGAGAAAGTAGCCACTCATATATTTTGCTCTCCAAAGTTGTGATTGAAGGCTGGATTGCGGGTTGCTCCTGAAAGGCTCCAGAGGAAGTGTTGAAAAATGGATTGAAAAAGAAAGAGAAAATCATCCTCTCCCCTTAGACTTCCCCTCCGATGGAAAGGATACATATATAGAATAAAAGTGTGGGTTTGTTAGCCTTGGGTTTCAAAGTTCTACAATTGTGAGTGGCCGACATCACGTGCCTGAATCGGTGCTCTAAACTGTCAAGATCCTCATAGCAACAGACTAGTCGTTATCACCTACGGATTGTACTCTTGCAGGTGTGAGAGACCACCTGGTGGTAGTGGGCGTTGGGATTTGTCTACTAAGTTGGGGCTAACCACGCTACATCTGTAAGCCTGCCCTGTAGTCATCCTTAGCGACCCATATACTGCGAGATTGTCATGGGCTATACCAACT
>JAODPA010029629.1:0-12541 GCA_025585075.1 Nepenthes mirabilis
AATTAACATCGACTATTTTAAAATAATTATTTCTTAATTATTTATTTTTAAATCGACAATTGAAATTTAGAGAAGTATGAATTGCTTCTCTCACAAAAACATACAGCCCGTCTAAAATCTCAATGAGATTCTCATCGCACGGCGCTTTCTGTTTTTGGCAAAGCATCTTAGATAAGTCATTAGAGTCGAATTGAAAATGTCAAAAGCAATCTCATAACAAGAAAGAGAATGCCTAAATTGATCATCATAGTCTAGCATTACAACAGCAAGAATTTTCAGAGTAGCTTAACACAGAGCTGCAAAATTTGTCTTTATATACAAGATCCCCTTTGAAACAATGATGTAAAAGAATGAAGAAATCAAAGTAGTAAACATTGGGCAGAAGCAATGGTAGCATTATGCCTTGAGAACCATGAAGCTTATCCTTTATGACTCAGATGACTTCATCTTCAACTGATGCCCTATGATTTACAAATACACTCGGGGAACGGATTTTCGTAGAAGGATTCTTCATATCTCAACCGCATCCTGCCCTTGATTCCAGGTGGGGGCCCTCCCCTTTTCCTTGGAGCTCCTTGCCTATTTCAATCGATGCCGCAATAGGAGTTAGGTGATAGGTTATATTAAGAGTCATCAGTGAAAAAAATGGTGTCAGTAAACAGGAAGACAAAAGAGAACCTGCCTCCATGGTCAATGTGACTGTAATCTTCATTTTCACAGACTAGTAAACTAGGATATGCGGGATAAGCAGCATTACTTACACTACAAATTTATTGTAACTTTACCGAAAATGATGATCAGGTAGTCTGGCACCTATCATGATGTGGGTCCACTCAACAGGAAAAAATAATAAAAAAAAGATACCACTAAATAAGTGTTACATCATTTTTTAAAACATTATAGAAGATTAGTAGCAAGAGTAGTATTTTTTATAAGGGATTACCTGGTTAATATAACCGACAGGGTGTTCATAATGTTCTAAATATCATATCAATGATCATGTCACCGAGCATAGAATTGCAAGCTACCCTACCAATATAAGGCTAACAAACACTCAAAAGAAATTTGCGAGTTCAAGTCCAAATCTTTTTGAAATAATGCATCATGCAATCGACGTTTTCCGTTTACTTTATAAGCTTAACAGAAGTTCGAAATTCTGTCTTATGGCCCCATGTCCAACGTGGATTTTTACACTGTTAGAGAGCATTATTCAGTCTTTTTGTGTAAAACAACAACGCAGGAAAGAACACACATTTCAAGATTGACGAAGCCCTAAATTTACTATATGGGGTCGGCCATATATATCCTGTTCTGGTATTTTTCATTGATCCATGACAGCCTAAAGGAATATAATATACTCTGGCTGCAGATCAAAATTGGTGCCAACTGATGAGTCTTTTATCTGCTGAGCAGAACTACCAGTGATATGGTGCCATTCGGCTGATTTGAGTTCACAGGATATCAAAAATAAGTGTCGGATAGGGTGCTAATGAAATGAAGGATCTTTAGCAATTTTATTCAGCTTATCATTAATTGTGAATGAGGATAACATTCAAATTGTTTGAAGAGATGAGACCGAGAAGGGAGTAAATTGACAGAGCCAGGATCTGTTAAGCAGAAAGAAGATAGAATATTAAATAGGTTGGATGACACATAAAGTAAATTGTCAAACCGAGAAAAAAAAAGGCTTTTTCCTTCGTAGCCAAGCCAAAAAGCCAGAATTAGGCAAAAAAACCTTCTTATTCTTTGCCTCCAGGATTTTTTTTTTTTTAATTTGCCCATGAAATATCCATTTTGCTTGTATAAGGTTTTCTTCTCAAGAGTTCAGTTTCAGATGTGACTATTTTTTCTACTTTTACATGGGCGACAACCCATGCCACATATATATATATATATATTCTTACTCAAAAAAATCATGGGCAGTGGAATTATAACTTTCGTTTCTTCTAGGATGGCACATTAAATATCTACTTTTTGATCAAAACTAGCCACATCTTGGATATGATCCATAGCCCAAAATAACCATAAGGTAGTGATGATAAAAAATCAAAGAGAAGAATAAAAGTCATATGACTCAGAGGCAAATTTGCGAAAGTGTACTGATATTTTCCCCATCTTTGGAGATGAATTTCCATCATACTAGAGACTAAAAGCATAAGTGGAACTGTTGGCCAGGGATTCATGCTGTGTAATTACATGAAAACTGACTGAAATTCAAAGACACAACAACTATGTCATGGATGAAAATGAGAAAACTAAGAACTTATAGTCATGGATGAAAATATCGGCATTGATATCAATCCTATTAAACAATACATATCGATATCGAATATAATGGAGAAAAAGATTTTGAAGAATCGAAACTAATAGGGAAAATATCATTTGATATATCGGCCAACTATCGAGTATATTTGCCGATATTTTAAAAATCAGCTGATATACTATAATATATTATTAAGACGACAAAATATTGCGATATTGTCGTAGTATTGAAAAATATTTGTATTGGGGGGTCTAATACGATACATATCAGCTAATATTTTTATCTATGTTTATAGTGGTTGGCAGGGAGTTGGGAGCTACGTACCTATTCTTATGCATCTTTTTCACAATATCTGACAGAGATGATCCTTCTTGTAATTGTCCCATCTCCAACTTATCAAATACTCCAATAAGACCCTCCCTGCAAAAAAGGTGAAACAAGAAAAAGATTGATCAGCTACACGCCTACATACAGAAAGCAAAACCATTTTCTAAGGATTTATTATTGACATTGGCAATGCTTTTTATCGACACTGCCCATGAAGGTCAAAATGAAGAGTCTTATTTGGTAATTTAATGTCCATTGCCTTCACATTCTTCTTTTGCTTTTTTTCTTATCGGAAAAATTATGCAGATGGATTTGGAAGCTGACTCCTCCACCGTCACCCATTCTGTGAAAGAGCATCTATTCATATATAAAAAAAAAAAATCCATAGATGGATCAGTCATAAATAATTATCTCAAGGGTTACTTTTTTAACATCTGCATGTAATCCTGGATAATGAGGACCCTCTTAGATCAAGTTGGTTGAGACACAGCTTACAGTTAACTGGCTGTTTATCCAATCTTTTTGAGGAGCTTTTTTACTCCATCAGTAAAAGCTGAGACAACCATGGATTGAGAAAAGGTCCAAAGATCTTTTGGAAAAAATTATCCAAAAGATCTTCTAACACAAGCTATAATAGGTAGCTTGATGAAGCCAGCTTTTTGAACGGAACTTTTGAAGAAGCTGCAGCAAGGCTGAACAAACCCATAGTCTAATAAGGGAGATCTTGTCTCCTGCAGCTATTATAGATTATTCAAATCTAAAGACAAACGGTGAAACAGATAGCGAGAACCCAAATTTTGCAGCTCTGACTTTGATTGGTTCCCTATGTGGTCATCAAGGTGCTTTGGAATCTGTCTTCAGAAACTTACCCCAATTTAAGAGGAAAATTTCGTAAGTTGATTATTTTGCTGTGATAATTGATATTCTGCTTGTTTTTTTGGATGAACAATGGCTTGACAGTATGAACAATTCAAGACTTACTTAGGCTATATGCTAATCTTGATGCATCTATGGCTTACATCCCAAGTAAATAATCACGTGTGGGTGCCTGTGTTGATTTAGTTAATCTTGATGCATCTATGGCTTACATCCCAAGTAAATAATCACGTGTGGGTGCCTGTGTTGATTTAGTTGGGATGATGTGAATGGACTATTTCTGGATCTGCAGCTTCATCTTCCACAGAAAATTAAATGAGTCCAGAAGCAGAGAGTATGAAGTCGTCACTGCTTAAAAATGGGATGTTCAAGGTTGTCCCTTACTGCGCAGTTTTAAAGAATAAAGGCAGAGGCAGCTTTCTTTGAGGGTAATTAGTAAGATTGCTCCACCTTTTAGGGGTTTCTTTTTTGGGTAACCTGACCTTGGATAAATTTCTGAACGAGGATTTAGTCTAGCAAAATAATATGTTTTGTGCAAACAGAACCTGAAGACTGTCAGCCATTTCTCTTCACTGTTGTCAATTTAAATGGTTCAAGCTGCTATGGTTGAAAATGAATTAATACTTTCAGATCGGTTCATCGGTTCAGCAGGAAACACTAAAGAGAGAACTCTATTCCTCTCAAATCTTTAGCTATTTTGTGGTTTATTTGGAGTGAAGAATGACATTGTATGTGTAGAGTGGTCCCCAAATTTTCAAGCTTTCAGTGAAAATTTTACATTGTCCCTGTCCTTCTTTGCCCTTTTCCTTCATTCTGCTGTAACCCTCGTGGGCTTCTTTCATCACTTGACTCTAGGTAGAAAGAGAATTCCACTACTTTGTTCTGCTACTATCTGGCACCTACTAATGAAAAGATGACACAAGGGGGATAACCTGAGATGACATGGTGTACCATTTATTAATTCAATCTAGTGCGCCACCCAAAAATAAATAGATGGACCACATCATACGTAGATGTCCCAAGGATGCCCATTAGGTGTCCCCAAAAACATTTCTCGCTAGTGAAATTTTCTTTTACAGATCAAAAAGGAATGAAACAACAGTGTTTGAGAAACTGAAAGCAAAAGAAACATTCAGTCATTTGAATTAAGTTGGCCTGCTATTTGACTTTATCCATTGACATCAGAGCTAGACCTACTACCAAACAACTAAAAAATGAGGGATAAGGGATTTAGGTTTGCCAAAATTTAGTGCCTCCAGCCCCAGTAAATTAGTTGGGATTTATATGTGGTACGGTGTATTTAGGTACAGATCCAGGATTTTTCCTCAGTGGGGTCACAGGGACCAAAAAACAAATTTTATGGGGTCAATAAAAAATCATAGTTCCATTATTAACATATCTAAATCTAATTTTTTTATTATTTATTTATTTATTTTTAGTGGGGTCAATTGACCCAACACCTAATGGGGTGGATCCACCCCTGAGTATGGCTTAAGCTAAAGCTGAGTGATGGCTCAATGTCTGAACCCATTCACTCTACATAAGAAAAAAATACGCACAAAATGCACTTGACTGGAACACTACCTGTCTGGTGTGATAGTTTTTCTATGGCCAAGGAATCTGCGATGGCCCTCAACAGCCCTTGCCATGTTGCCTGGATAAGATGGAATGAACACATTGCTCTCAACAGAAACGATGTAATCCAGTGCAGCAGTTTGAGATGCATGATTAGAAAATGCTTTTAGTTCTTCTTGAGTTGCCACTGTTTCCTGTCATTTATCAAGGAGAATTTAGAAGTAGTGTAAATTTGGACTTTACAGTAGCTATTGTGCTAGTCCACGTAAGCTGCATAGTGATTCAGACCTTGAAAACTACATTTGGGAAGCGGGATGTCAGATCTGAAAGGTGTGTTGAGCCACCATAGATTTCCCCAGCTGCAATATAAATTAATGTTGAGGCAGGATAACCAAGAGCTTGAAGAAATAAGCCGACTTCTTTAGGTGTCAATGGACAAAGGCCAGCATTCCTCTGCACAGAGGAGTTTATTTTCTTTATCTTCCAGTGATTAGTGTTCTCCCTGACACAAGACAGAACAGAAAAATTCTCAGAAACATATAAATATCAAAGTAATGGTTGCACCCAGATCAGAGGATGGGTACCAAGAGCAACTGGATTGGAATATGTTTGTCCTGCGAAAAATCTATTCATCTTTCTAAGCTCATTTGCTTTTAAACATTGTGTCAATCACATTCCAGGGAGAAAAGAAAAAAATGCAAAATTTTAGCAGTCACATGAATGCACCAAGTCCTAATAAGTGGTCTGCTAGGAAGTTAATGATCTGATCCGTGGGTTTAGTAGTCTAGCAAGTTGCTACTTCTTTTGAATGTGGAACCTGGAGATAGTGATGTCAAATTCAAACAGAGAAAAAAAAACCAAAAGTAAAGGCACTCCTGTGGCAAGTCTACAGAGATGGGGGTTCCCGAGGTGAGGGTTTCTAAAAATGGATGGGAAATTAAGTCGGGGTAATCAACAGTTGATGGGCTTACCAGCAAGAGTGGGAAGCCACAAAAGTTGCTAGTCCTAAACAACGCATGGATGATAAACTCGCAAAGCAAGCGACAGAAAGATACTGATGCGGACATCGAAGACAAATATTCATTTTTATTTGCCTTCTAAATATGAAGATTCACTTTTTGTCTTCCAAATTAGTTGTGATTTTATTTTTATTTATTTGTCTTCCAAATATTCTTATTTTTAGTAATAGATAATTTGTTACCAAATTATCGTAGGCCTATTATTTTAGGAAGTTATTTGATTATGATTTGTTTTTAATTTTAGGAAGTTATTTGTTTCCAATTTTCTTAGATAGCGGGTTCTTTATATAAGACCGTCATTTCTATTATTTGGTATTGATGATGATTAATGAATGAATGAGTATTTGAGTTGCAATTGAATGAATGAATGAGTATTTGAGTTGCAATTGAGCAATTGTACTTCCCTTTCTCTCTCCCCTTTGATTTGATCCCTTTCTTGTCTCTACCCCTCTAGTCTAATTTCTTGTCCTTACCCCTCTATTATTCTTCTCTCTACTTTCACCCCCTCCCTACATCAGATACCAAAGCAAATTCCTTGAGCCAACATGTAATCATAGAAGAATGCTCTAAAGGAAAACTTTAAAGGTATCCTCAAGTTGCTAGTCCTTTTGAGCATGAAACAACACATGGATAATAAACTCGCAAAACAGATAGATACTGAAGCAAACTCCTTGAGTCAACATGTAGTCACAGAAGAATGCTCTAAAGAGAAACTGTAGAAGGTATACTCAACACTTGATGTCTTATGACAGTCTTCAAGCATGTATGCACATCCATACAGGCAAATATACATATCATTACCTCATAAGTCTGAGCTCCTCAGATTCTGCAGAAGATAGGCCATAGGTACAACCGGTAAAAGCAAGCATGTCTTTCTCATATCTGAGATGAAGGGCAATGTACCATCGCCCAAGTGATCTTAGCCGCTCCACTAGCCTCTGTGGTGTCACTGTCATGTACTCAGAAGCTAGTTTAAAAGAAATCCCCATATGCAAAAATTACATACAAATAACATCCTGCAGTGTATGCATTATTTAGCAGACTCAACAAAGCCTGGAAAAGTTTGAAATCTAAATATATTGAGCCATCTTGGAGTTTTTATATTAATCTGAGCCTTCATTAGTGCAAACAGTGAGCTGTTAAGATATCTGGAAGAAATTCCACCAATGTCAAGTAAGCCTAATCTAATATGTTGTGGTAAAAGAAAATATAACTAGAGTTTCTAAATATCAAACCAGAGAGAGGATGTTTCAAACCTTTCCCAGGTTCTCGATCAAAGGAGAGAAACGCAGAGCATGATAAAGAGCTCGACATCTCAACCTCTGGATATCAAGTGGCAAATCATTGTTTCCAAGCCGTGAATCTGATTTTGCAACATGAATTACCTGTGCAGAACAATAATAAATCTAAATGGGTAAAAGTGTCAATAGCAATTTGTAGATAGTACTTTCTCTCTTCATCCTCTCCACTTTTGCATTGTCCTTTCACTTTTCAGTGTCTACTTTGTGAAGTTCAATTGCAATGGGTTTCCATACAATAATGACAACACTCTGAGAGCATCATTTAAAGAAACACAACAAGGCATGACTAAATAGATAAAAATAACACTATTTTACCTGATACTCCTTCCATAGCTGTGACATATCCTCGTAGTAGCCCATCCCAGACCAGGAAGTGAAGTGCTTACGGGCCCGTGGAGCATTCTCTAACTCCTTGGGAAGTTCTTTCACAATCTTCACATCTTGTTGCAAACTCTCAATGAAATGAAGCTCATCAAATATATCCGAGAACATACTGTTCATGAATCCAGAAACTTAGAAGGCTAACTGAAAGCAGAAATGATGAGCAGTACAAAAGAAATAGTGGACAGGGGCGGAGAGACGGAAGAATGCCAAGGAAGACCTTGAATCTTTCCAGAATGAATGTTTATCCAGTTGAGGAATCACCAACGTCACATTCATTATGCGTGCCACAGCCACCATATCAGCTATCTAGTTAACATAAGAAGTTTCTTTTAGAATGGAAGAGTCAAAAATAAATATATTTGGATATAGATGCTCGATTAAATAAGAAAAGGGGCAGCTATCTTCCTAATATAATAGAGATGTACACCAAAAATGTTCACAGTCTCTAGCAGTTACATAAGTAAGTTTACTTTATTTCCACTAACATCCAAAATGTCCAGTGGGCTATATGACACTTTTGAAAGGAACTTCATTACCACTAACATCCAAAATGACCAGCGCACAATATGCGACTTCGTTTACAGTTACAAAAGCACCCCCCCCCCTCCCCCGGGGAAGCCAACGCATGAAACTCCCACATTGGTTTGGGGGTTAGATATAAGCAGTTTTATTCCTACCTTGTAGAGAGATTGTTTATGTGATTTGGACTAACTATCAGTAAGTCACTACGAAATAACTTTGCCATATTGTTATGGATGACCTCTCTGAATCCCCACCACACACTGCCCCGAAAAAAAATACAAACACACGTAAGTCTCTGTTAAAAGGCTCCCTAGTTAACTGTAAAAATGTTTATCCAGTCAAAAGATAGCTAGTTCACCTCCAGAAGTATAGTAAAACATTGCACAAACTACTTGCAGCACATATGACACAAACATCACCATAATATGAAAATTATTGATGAGGAGACAAGCAACTTACTCCAGTGCGCATTTGATTTAACCCCCCATTGCTTTTAATAGTCATATAATAGTTCGATCCCTGTGCAACTGAACACAAATCAGAAAGGAGAAAATTGAGCGAGTGAGTAGTCATGCACCTAAAAAAAATCAAAAGAACTAATATAGAAGAAGAAGAGAAGGAATGAGAGTGAGTCTAGCCAGAATGGCAAGTTTGCTCGATCATGATCAATACTTCCTCAAGCCACATAAAGTTTCCCTACAATGCAATAATAAGGTTCTTTGGAGCCTGCAGTACACAATGTCGTGCACTAGGTCACATTTTAGGGGGTATGGAGAGACCCAAAATCAAGTTTCCATTAAAGTTAGGAGGGAAAATGTCAGCAAGGTCTCTAAGAAAACCTCTAAAGGGCAATCGTCAATATAATCCATTTATGAAATTTCAAGAGCATTAGAATTCAAGCCCCACAGTTAACAGGACCAGATGATACAAGATGTGGTAAGTAAAGGGAGGTCTGCCGTAACGCAATCCTTTCATCTAGTGGTCTCCCCCCTTTCCCTTGCTGAGTTAGCAGTCTCCCAAATTTACTTATTAGAATGTTGGTCCTAAAATTTATAGGTGCAAAATAAGAACCGTAGTTTCAATATACTTTCCCTACAAGCAACCTTTATACTTAGCTGTCGGCTTGACACACTGGTGCAGGCCATTGCTGAAAGGCGCATCCCACAGTTGGTTGTCCACAATCTGCTATATTTGATTTATATCAGAACCCACTTGAAAATAGACATATGATCACATAAATGGAAAATATCCAAACACTATTGCACACCTACATTGATACTTTGGCTCTAAATCAATAGCAATAACCCTAGATGAGATAATGAACAATGAAAAAGGACGAGTGGCACTGTTGTAAGGGAATATACATGCTAGATAATAGAAAAGCTGATGCATAAACTATTTCCTGAGTTCTTCCTGCCACTTCCTTCATTTGGACTTACGAGAAAGTGAGAAACAGCACTGCAGGGAAGCAGTTGCCCAACCCTTTACTGCCCCTCCCCCCCACCCTTTGAGCATTTCAACAGAATTTCCTTCCTCTTCCCTCTTTCATTCTCTTTAGTTGAGTTTGGTGGGCCTTGCATGAATGTTCTAATAAGTATCAATTTTAAAGTACCACTTAAGTTCTTCTCCAATAGATAGCGTTGGCATTAGTTCTTCATATCGTTTTTGCTAGCCTCCTTGGTGACAAATGTTAGCACTCACATTCATGAGCCAATGAAAAATAAAATCAGGAAATTCACAGTTTCTCAGTCAAATTCCTTCAGTACAAGTAATTATATCTGAATCCTTCTTTTTGTTAAGTAAGATTGGGAAGATGGAGATAAAAGGCACTGACACTTCTCCCTAGATACCAAGTTAGTATCTAACACGTGTTGGAATATTTATTATCATTATTTTTTTAAATCTGATACATTTTGAACATTTTGGCCAACAATGTAATTTTTCATAAAAATGGAGTTCTTAATATGAGCTTAGAAAAATGGATCCATTTGGTAATTTCTAAATAATATAAAATTTCAACTGTCATAGTCTTCTGTTTTCATTGTGAGGTAAATTATAGTACAATTATTTTATATTGGCTCACTTATATACTAGTTATTCTTGTGAATTTTTTTCGAAGATAAAACAATCAATATTGATTTTTTTCTTAATAATTTAGTATTATAGATCAATTATAATCCCATGTTGATAAATAAATTATGCATTTTATTTAACAAGTTAAGAAAAATAATGTGTTGGGTGTCGATATTTTGTTGTGTTTGTTTCCCATGCCAGTGTCTATACTTCTTACTGGGCAAGTTGTGGGAAATTGATGACCTTGTGCTAGAGGATAACCAAATCAGTGAGGTTCTCGTTGATTTCCCAAAAAACTAATAAATATCTATAAGTACTTCATAATGAACAAATCATACTTTCCTCTAGTCCATTCAATTCAACTGTGTTTTCCTGATAATGGTACACATGATCTCCACTTTGAGGCAAGAATAAGCTCAACTAAGGAAATTAAATCTGACATGTGGGTTCTAAACGCTCTCCACTAAAACTTATTACATATTACTTCCAGGGAATGTATATGAGTTCAGACAAAGGGATATGCTTGCAACCTTACCTGTTAGAGAAGAGATCCACATTGGCACATTTTGAATACGTGCGCTAGCAAGCTGTGTAGTGTGTAAACTAGTTCCCAACATAAGCCTTTTGAAGATGTATTAATTTAGTGCTAATCCAATTCGACTTATGCAAGGAGTTTACAAAATGTGTCAGTGACCTTACATGCTAAAGCCCCAAAATTTGTTTTTGATCTTACCTCTTAAAAAGAGTTCCACATTAACAAGTGCAAATGTGTATCCGCATGCAAAGCATGCACAACCAAACTCAAATTCTTCTTTGGAAGATGTCTTAATTTAGTGCCAACCCCATTCAACCCACCTACCCCCTCTTGGGTATGCTGCCTTAGTCTGAGCCAACAAAATCCATTTAGAAATCATTCCGACAGGTTGATTTGGAGAAAATAAAAGATAAGAAACAAAGACAATCGACTCAACAGAAAAACCAAGTAGGAGATGGGGAAGGAAATAGAGTGATCTCAGTTTCCTCATAAACCATCATTTTTAAACCTATTTCATTATCTCTGCTGCCTATCCAACTTTGCTAGGTGTTCGTGATCAGAGATCAACCTAGTATAATCCTTGGGGAAGATATCAAAACTCTATTCTGAACTTTTCAGGAAAGAACAATTTTACTCTTCACTTTAATTTGGATCAATTCCTTTTTAGAGTAATTAACTAGAATACAATTATATCCAATTTACATCTCTGATGGTATGAAATTGCACTTGGAATAGAATAACAATTGATTCTCTCTTTTATATATTTTCTCTATGTGTGCAATGTGATTGAAACTCCATCAACAGTTCAACGATTTGATAATCCAAAGTTGAGTAATGCAAGCCACAATGGTCTGCTCTTCCCTAGAGTCTAACTGAATCGCACTGAACATATTCATCATTTAACCATATACCAAAATAATTCGATCAACGCACACTTATTTACACATCTATTTGTATATTACGCGGAAGATTTAGAAAAATCAACGCCTAGATCGCCAGACCCGGAACTCCGAACTCTTAAAATTCTGCAAAAAAAGCCACAGCTAACTTAAATTAATTGCAGATGGATAGCAAAAACACATACCATCTGAGATTGTAAATGATTATGAGCATCATTCGACAATAAAGTTTTCTGTTCGTCGAAATCCTTAGAATATAGGAGGAACACGAAAATGGTGAGACCAAATAGAAGGATTGTGTAGAGAGCCAAAGTGAAGGGGGATGACTTCTGAGATAAAAACTTTACAGCTGTTAAGTTTCGGAAGTTGGACGGAATTCTGCTTGCCTTTACCATCTCAGAGATCCGCTTTTCCCCTGTTAATTGTGGCTATGGTGATACTAGATTTCTGTGCTATCAGGGAATTCAAGAAACACTGATCCCACCACCAATGGAAGCTATGCGAAGGAAACGAAGGCGAAGGAATTGAGACTTTGGGCTTGTTACCTGAGTTGCCATTATTAAAAATTTTTTTATCGCAACACAAAATCAAGAAAATATGACAAATCTATCAAATTTAAGGATCAAAGTCCCTTCTCATGCTCCAAAATGGAATGTTGATAACAAAATTCAAGATGTCATCCACTAATAAAAACTCTAATGTGTAGATTAAATTTTTATTCTTATCTAATAAATTTTATTTAATTATGAAAAATATTATTTGTATAT